>CM019044.1:19368369-19403915 GCA_009664405.1 Drosophila bifasciata
TGCAGTATCGTAGAGAATATAATATCTACCAGATTGCCGAATCTAGTTCAGATCGGATTATTATTGTAGCCACAATGATGAAATGAATTTTCAAAAGCTAGCCGCCAACCCTCTCCCGTGCAGTGTTGTTGTTTTTTTTAATTTTTATTACGCATATATTAATAGCTAGCTTACTAAGTAATATAAATTCAATTAAGTTAGAAAGATCCGTGTCCCTGCCGCGAATCATTGCTTCGCAGGGACGATGGTACCTCCTATGTCTCCCTTCTAAGACGCTCGCATCTGCGGAGCTCCATCATCGAGACGGCGGCAAAATGGTTCACTGACGCCCATATCGTGTCGTCCGATATCATGGCTTCCACAAGGTTTCTGGGATACAATTACTTACCAGCGGCTCTCCACAGCTCGCTCCTGATGCTCTCGAAGCGCCCACATATAAAGAGAATGAATTCGGAAAAGGTCACGGCTCGTATTTGCCGCTTTCTCCTGAACATATTTCAGATGTTCCGGAAGCAGAGCCTGGTGTCAATCATCACGCCTTGGTATCGGATGGCTCGCTTCGAACTTATAGTTTGCTCTCCCATTCGGACGTGCGCTGTCTCCACCATTGATCTGGTACTGACCAGGACTGCGTCCATTTTTTGTGCCGCTAACTCCAGCCCTGCAGACATAAGCCAGTCTGCGATCAACTGGATGGCTGCCTTGCATGTTGCTTGGAGGTATCTAGGTATGCCCCACTGGCTCAGTGCGTCGGTAATGCAGTCCCACTTCACCGAGTTGAAGGCATTTAAAAATTAAAAGAGTTTTTCTAATTCAAAAACCGAAAACTTGGGTGGGTAAAGATTTATTGGCCGAAAAAATGATGACGTGCGCTCGATCGAATTTCAAGTACGATTATATTTTAAAACAATTCAGACAATTCCTCTTAAGCCTAGCTAACCTACAGTGGCAAAGCGTGGCGAATTCGCCGAGAGCGAGAGAGAGCTTTTATTGCGCTTCCGCCTTGCCCTAACCTACTTACACTAGACTTCATGTACAAAAAATTTCTAAACTGGCGAAAACCGGCCCTGTTTAAGGCCTGCGTAGCTTCAACCCATAGGTAGCGGCGCCAACTTATGGATGGCCTTCGAAAACTCCTCCGTCTCCTCCTCCCTAACGTCGACGACTCTGACCATGCCGTCCTCCCATGTTCGCGTGGCGATTATCCTCCTGTCAGCCACTCTTGCGGTGGCATGTTGTCTTCGACCACGAGGACGAGGTCTCCCTCATGACGTCGGGTCTCTGTTGGTACCGCTTGGCCCGTACCTGCAGACAGCCCAGAGGACATATTGACCGACGGACAAGACGCCATCGACGGGGACCTGGTCAGGGTAAACGAGCTGGGGGCGATGAGCGACCCGCCCAACAGGTGCGGGCGTGCTCCGTCGCTGGGGTACTTTGTGATGGCTCCCCCGGTAGGATCCTTTTGGTCTTGATCCCGGCGCTCTTCCGTAGGAGGTTCTTCGCAGACTTCACACCTGCCTCCCAAAGTCCTCCCTTGTGCGGCGCTCGAGGCGGTATGAACGAAAATTCGCATCCGCCTCTTGATGCGAATCCGCGAACTGCATCTGCCTCTTCCTCGAGCGCCTTCCGCAGAGGCGCGCTACGGTGACGCTCGCTTCGACAAAATTCGTCGCGTTGTCGCAATGTGCTGGGGATATCCTCCGCGACCGACAACCTTTGGAAAGCCAACAAAATAAGTAAGTGGTCAAATCTGAGACAAGCTCTAAGTGATTCGCTTTTGAACGCAAAACAAACGAAAAGCGCAATATTAAGATTTTTATGGGGCCTTCCTCGAATTTTTAATGTCGTCACAGGGGCTGGTCCACAAAATGAAAATGGGCGCAAATTGAACCGGTCTGCGGGCCATTTCCCCGTGGATTGCGTCAGCAGTCGGGTCTTGCATTTAAAGCAGCGGATACACGATCGAACTGTCGTTTGACTGCAGACCTCTTGAGCGTTTACGATCAAACACTCTGCCGTAGGATGCTCACAAGTGCTCGTGGGCCGACATGAAAATTGGTATGTGCAGATGAACATAGCTCCGCACGCATTGCGGACTTGGCATTGTATGATATAGTAGCTTTTAGCTAGTCCCTACCCTCAACAACGAAAAAAAGTACACTAAGTACCAGAGTCTTCATGGATGAATGGGATCAACCGCTGAAGACTCGGACCAACTCTCTAGATGCTGTCCGAACTTTCTCTATGTCCTCCCGGTACGCGTGACGTTGGATAATTTCGACAATTTTGCGAAAGGCTTCACCATACCGGTCGGTCGGTGAGACTTTTTTTTCAAAACCGTATGCTCGGGTTTCTACATTTTCTATAAAGCGGAACATATAAAAAACACTATAAGCAGCTTTTAGGGCTCTCTTCGAGAATCCTTCGAAATGATGGTCCTTCGAACTTTCTACGGCAGCCGGACGATGTCTTCCTCTTCTCCAGCGCAATGTCTTCTAAAGGTTCGAAATTAGGGTTTTTTAGGCCACGTCTCTTCCTAATCCACTTCAGAAAATGATGGTCCTTCGAACGAACCAGATTGACTGGATCGATGATTTGACGTCACAACCTCTTGACACAATGCCGCCACGTTTCTTCATCTGCTGGTCTTCTGAATCTCGACAACGTAGATGGATGCGACCGTTCCAGTGAATCGATCATTTCAGAGTATTCAACAAAACAGCTCGTTTCGATAGGGACCTTAAAAAAGGCTTGATTCTGATGAGATCCGCAAGAAGGTGAGCGGCACATAACTCGTTGTCATGATCTCGTTTTTGGTCTTGAGCGGTGCTACTTTGGACTTTGACGTCAACAACGATATCTTCAAACCTTCTGCAGTTCTGCTACGATATCAAACGCAAGCTCCATAATCCACCGGTAGGCGTCCGCTATGAACCAATACCTGGACCGGCGACATCGGATCGGTATACAAAACCGAGGTATGGATATCTTTGCAATTGAGACGGTGTATTTCAACATATTCCATTCCAAAGTTCGTGCAATAGGATCTTGCTATTTTATGACAATAGGACTTAACAATTCAAAGGGGTCGAACAACTTCGATGTCACCGACAGTATGTTCCGTTTTGTCGCTCGGAGATCCCATGACTTCACTGTTACCCCTTGAACTGAAAGGCGTCTTCATTAGGCGTCTTCAACCATGAAATTCCTATCGCCTTGGTCGATTCTTAATCCGAGATCGTTATGGGCTTGACTGTGCTCTCAGATGCGAAATCTCAGGTGAGTTCGAAAACCACTTCGCGAACTCAAACCCTGCGATCTGAAGAACTTGAGACAATTTAGACTTAACTGCCTTTAGCTCCGATATGCATGCAGCATCAGTCAAAACGTCAGTACCTTTAGAGAATGATAGCTTTGCAGACTCACTCAACCTTTTTTAAACACCGGATAGCCAAGCAAAGGCACCTGGGGCATATTTTTCCCGAAAACAACCCAGCCAAGAAGGGTCCTCTAAAATGGGTTGGATAGTCAGGACCTTGCTTGATTTGACCAACAGCTAATAACTCAAAAGAATGATTCAGCCCAATCATCATGTATATTCTTTGTGGCTTGCGATCAAATAGGGGTCTGCCAGTGGTAGGTTCTCTGGGATTTTCCAATCAGTTACAATAAGTGATCTGGTACTCATTGAGCTTTGAGGTGGCTTGAGAGGGGCTTAAGCTGAGGCCACCGGACGGGTCGCAGGTTGCGGATACCGAACGGCTGACTTTTAGGTTAGCTGCGAATAAGCGGGCATCCCAAAAAAATTCAACTCAGTTGAGTCTGAGGGAGAGTACCGAAAAATAAGCAGTCCCGGACAGCCAGCGGGTGTTCGCATTGACGATGCGCTTGTGGTGCCGCCTCCTTTCCTGCTCACACACTTCCCTTCCCAACACAACTACCTACCCATATCCCAACCCCCACACTCACCTCACACCGGGCCGGACTAAGTGTGTCATACGGACCGTGCCGAGATCAGCCTGGCTGGGGCCCGGTATAAAAACTAGCCCAGTCGATAACGGTGTGCTCAGGGACTTGGCTTGCCCCTGTTTCTAAAGTATGCCTTATCCGGGAAACGCGAATCTCTGCCCGGACGGACCTTTCCCCTTCTTTGCATCTCGTGGGATCAGAATGGAAGATGACAAACAAAACAAACAAAACTGAGCTTGGCACTCCCCCAAATGCCAAGCGGGAGAAAGTTTTTCATAGGGAAAGGCAGCGGCCCAAAGGCCTGGCCCAACCCGCCACACAGCAGGCAAATGCTTAGCGACAAGCGCTGGGGCGAACCCTAAGGGTCCCATCCCAGTTCTGGGGTGGGTGGCGAATTGGCCCCCAAAACCAACATTGGGAACGGCAATGCATTCCTGCGCCTGCTTTGCTGGGGCTGGTAAGGTGGCAGGGGTCGCGTCCCCATCGACCAGTGGTCAAGCACAAAAATATTCATATGCCGAAAGACGGAGTGCTGGCAACATCTTTTCGTAGGCAGAGCGCCACGATGACGTCCAGCCCATCGGACCAGTGGCTCAAGAAGGTTGAGAGTGGGCTTCTAGGGGTGCTCCCCAACTTCGGCAAGGAGTCGCCGAAGAAGGAGGCCCCCAACCAAAGAGGCAGCGCTTTGGGAGACTCCGGGGCCCGCCCGAAACGCTCCAGGGTGCTGCCGAATGTCTCATTCGCGCAGATTGCCAAGGAGAGGACGCTTATCGGCGCTTGACGCCCATCCTTGGCAGCGCGGATGAGAGAATCCCCTAGGAACCAGTGGAAGTGGGTGGAAGCGGCACTGGCCGACCGCTGCTTCCGAGCTGCTGGATTTGGAGCCCGGCCGCCCACCAGTCTGCAAGACATGGGGTGGTACCAGGGCACTATAAAAATCATAGCCTGTGAAGACGCGCGATCCGTCCAGCTCTACAGAGCAGCGGTAGCTCAAGTCGGTGAGGTCTACCCAGGGGCAAAGCTGGTCGCTGTTGACTGGAGCGAGGTGCCCAGTAGACCCAGGGCAAGAGTGTGGGTGCCTGCCTTCTTCAAGGAGCCAGACCGTATCCTCAAGATGTTGCAGCGATGCAACCCACTTCTTCCGTCCTCGGACTGGAAGGTGGTGAAGGTGGAGAGGACGACAGGCCCCACAAACCAGGCGGTGGTCGTTAATAACAAAGGAGTCGCTGGCCCCGATAGAGGGCAGTTAGAGGAGAGCTGAACTTTGGCTTCAGCTCAGTCACCATAAAGGTGTATAAGTCGGATGCAGCGGCCGAGGCGCGACCTGTCCAAAACCCAGTCGAGCAGGACGCTGCCTCCGGAGATCAAAGCACCTGACTGCGAGCTGGAGCCGGAGCTGGACGGCTACTCCTCAGATACCATGCTCATGCAGGACTTCGAGGCCATGTGTCGGGAGGACGACGATATCGTCGACGACACCGACGCCGATATTACAGTGGTGAAGAAATCTGATGATGTCCATACGGGTACTTCAAATCAATCTCCACCACTGTAAAGCAGCAGCAGCTGCCCTAATACTCCCTTTGGATGAGAGCGGAGCAGATGAAGTCCTAATCCAGGAGCCTTAGGTAGTTGGTGACAAGGTCTGTGGATTAGCGACGAAGGAGTACCAGCTAAAAATCGCTCACCGCACACAATGGGAGAGCTCGGACACAAGTTGCGAGGGTGAGTCACTATTTCGTCCTTTATCCTTGACTCTAATATGGTAATTTGTAATCGGGGTAACGACCGCCACATTCATTATAAAGAACCAACAGGAGGTCATTGACCTCACTCTAGTGTCTCACTCAATGACAGACTTAACCGAGAGCTGGAAAGTCCTAGAGGACCATTCCTTCTCTGACCACAGGTACATCGAGACAATAAAGAGACTTGAGTGCCCAAAACCAATTGACTACATCAATCCCAGGAAAGCCAACTGGGATAGATATAGTAAAAAAATGGAGGAACTGCTTCCCATCACGGCACCACGGTGCCCGGACACTCAAGATGACTTAAATCGTCTAGTAGACACATTCACGGAAGCATGCAAAGTCATTCAGGCAGCATGCCCCGCAACAAAACCTAGAGGGAAAAAGAAAACTCCATGGTGGTCAAAACAAATAGATATCCTACGTAAGAGTAGCAGGGCTCTCTTCAACAGAGCCAAAAGCGCCAACGAGGAGGAACACTGGGAAGACTACAAGCACAGTCTAGCCCTCTACAAAAAAGAAACAAGAAAGGAAAAAAGAGCCTCGTGGCAAAAAATTTTGCACAGAAATAGAGGAAACATCGGAGGCTGCGTTTCATTTGACTTGCATTGATCTGCACTCAGATGCTGTAAAAACTGTTAATAAATCTGCCTAACCTGTTATGGCAGTGTGATTACTGTGTGGTTGCCAATGACTCGCATTCGAAAATTGATGAGATTAATGAAAAGGTTTTGAAGCTTGAAAGCCTTTATCGGGATCTGAAGTCGGACTTCCAGGGCCTTTCCGTCAATCCTAAGCTCTTTTGAAGCCTACTAGGAAGGAGGCCAACAAGCCCAAACCAGTTGCTGACTTATTGTCGCCTTATAAAAGTGGGCCGCTACTTCGGCGGCGGTCATTCAACCGGGATCAGCTGCTGCTCTTTTTTTTTTTTGGACGGCTTTGTGACAGTCAGAAAGAAGGAGAGGAAGAAGAATATAAACAAAACACACTAAGCGTTTTGTTGGTGTTGCTCCGTGCTGTGATGGAAGTTAAACGTTATGCAGAGTAGCAAGTATATGCATATCGGTAAATTTTCAACCGCTACTGAGCCAGAGGCGGTGGTAAAAATTTGTTGCCGAAAAACTTAAGGTGCCGGTAGCGAAAATTTCCTGTGTGCCAGCTTGTCAAACGAGATGCCGATCTATCTTCGTAGAAGTTTGTTAATTTCAAGCTGGGGGTCCCGGAGGATCTGTATGCTGCCGTTTTTGAGGAAGAGTTTTGGCCTGTATCGGTTGGGGTTTTCGTGCTTTTACACAGGCAGAGACCGGACGCTGACTTGACGGCAGTGGATCTCCGTTGCTATCGTACCGTTGCGGACGTCCACGCCCATGCAGGAAGCTCCATCTACTTCAAAAACCCCAAGTGAGCGGCGCCTCTGGATTCATGGTCGCCGCTGTTCGACAGAATTTCTACCTGCACTTGTTCGCCTCTTTGCTTTGAGCAACCGCCCGTGGGATCATATTTGGCAGCCCCGTCGACGCAACAACATACAACTTACGTATTTTTCACGCTGCGCTTTGTGCGGCATTCGCTCGGCTGCTGCTGGGTTAAGAAGCGACCTCTTGCTGGCGCTCTCCTCAATTGCGGGAGTGCTTATCAACTTCACAACAACAAATGCAAAAGTGCTTCGTGTGCTATGCCTTCGCCGGCGCTGCACTCGACAGTTTTTGTGGGGGAGGCGGCAGCCCGGCGCTTGCTCTAAGCGGATCACTCTTTTCAGCGCCACTGCCAATGCTTTCAAAGGTGTGTGGGTCCCCCCAGCCGCAGTTCCGCCCACGTTACTCAATGAGGATTGTCAGCTGATCCACACTGCGACGGTTCGGCGAGTTCCAAGTATGGATCTTGCCCTGCTGCTCAGAGTGAACTGCGTGGTTCCGCTCTGGATCCTCCTCCCGTGGCCGCTGACCAGGACGGCAGTGCCACCTTCTGGGACCATGCTGATGGACGGGGCCAAATCCATTCGCATTTTTTCAAAACATATCAGGTATGCGCACAAAGGCTCAGGCTGTCTACGTGGCAACCTCTACATGCGACTTCGACGTAATCATCTTGGTTGAAACCTGGCTCAACGAAAACTTCTTCGACAATGAGTACTTCGATCCCAACCTTTTCCAAGTGTTTCGCAAGGACAGAGATTGTGCCAAAACGAAGCACCGGGAGGGAGGTGGTGTCATAGTGGCCGTTAGACGCAGCCTACGCTGTGATCCGATTTGTCTTCTTGATGATGACTCATTCTTGGATAAGATTGGTGTGGCAGTGGCCGGTCAGTCGGAGACTCTATGTATCAGCGCATCATATATTCCACCGAATAGCGGTTACGAACTCTACCAAGGCGCACACGCTGAATATTGCCAACTTATATGGTAATCTACAAGGCCGTCAGCATCTCTGCGTTGTTGGCGACTTCAATTTGGGCTCGTTGGTATGGTCCGCTGATCCGAGTTGGAGGCTATGATGCCGATATCACAACATGCATTTGCAGCACGAAGTTATGTTTTAGATGATTGTTTTAGTATGGGCTTAACTCAAATTAATAATGTTTATAATAGGCTAAATAAGATTCTAGATTTAGTTTTTGTTAGTGCGGATATTGTTTGCCCTGTTGCACGTTGCGAGCTGCCTATTGCTGATTGTGACATGCATCATGAGCCGTTGGTATTCACCGCTAAATTCTATAGTTTCTCGCCTTGGTCTGAACCCGGCTTTGCATATTAATTTACTGATATAAGTTTGAATGCTTTACGTGATGACTTGTTAAATGTAAACTGGGCTTCTGTTCTCTCGCATCCTAGTGCTGAATCTTTTTTCAATGTTTTCGTTCGTACTGTTCATCATATTGTTGATAATAATGCTTCCAGAAGAGTGCGTGGCTCGTATAGGCTACCGTGGTATACGAAGGGTCTTGTGAGGTATAAGAATCTGCGCAACAAGTTTTTTAAACGGTTTAAGAAGACCCGTGACTCTGTTGACTGGGCCAGGTATATGCAGCATAAACGGGAGTTTGATTTTTAAATAAATTTTTATATAATCAATATATTGCTGACGTTGAAGAGGACTTAAGGTTAATCCCAGGTCGTTCTGGCATTTCATAAATTCAAAAAGATCGACGAGTGCTCTTCCTTCAGCTATGTGCCTTGGTAACTTGAGCTCAAATACTGACAGTGACATAGCGAACCTTTTCTTTTTTAGCTCAAACTTCGAGCCATACGCAGTTTGCCATGAGTCTGATGTCTTAGACTTTATCCCTTCGGTGGTCAATATTGGCTCACTTGATGTATCGGAGGTGGACAGTGTTTTTGGAGGCAATCGCTGATTTCGACAACTCGTGTAAGCCTGACAGTGATGGCATTTCTGCTTCGCAACTGTGATGTTGCTTTTGTGAACCCTCTTAAAATTATCTTCAATAATTCTTTGTTAACAGGTCACTTTATTGGAAAGTGGAAAGGTGACGCAAGAATTATATTTCTAATTATAGACCAATTGCCAAACTCAAAAATGTCTCAAAAAACTTTTTGAGCGAATCATTGCCAAAACATCTCTTTTCTCATGAAGGCATACATTAGTCAAAATCAGCATGGTTTTATGCCGCGGGTAGATCAACGACTACTAATTTGTCAGCCTTCAGTAATTTTTTTTACACATGCCTTTGAAGGGCAACATCAGGTCGATGTGGTATACACTGACTTTGCTAAAGGCCTTTGACAAAGTCTCCCACTGTGCCTTAGTACAAAAAGCTTGACAAGCGGTTGGGTATTCATTCAAGTCTGCTTAATTGGTTCATGTCATACCTTGAGCAGCGAGTATGTTGTTTTGGTAAATGGAAGGCAGTCGAGCCCATATTTGGCTACTTCTGGCCTTCCACACGGGGAGTGCTCTTGGGCCTTTGCTATTTTCTATTTTCATCAACGACATATGTCTCAGCAGTGAAGTTTCTGAGCATTTGCTTTTATGCTGATGATCTGAAAACATTCGGTTCTGTCAGAACTTTGGGTGACAGTATCCGTCTTCAGCGAGACCTGGATGCAGTCGTTCGTTGGTGCTCACTGAATTGTCTACCTCTCAACATTAACAAATGTTACTTTTGTGTCCTTTAGTAAGTGTTTATTCAATATTAATGCCTCTTATTCGATAGATGGCATTCCGCTCTTGAAGCAGACTGAGGCACTTGACCTGGGGTTTTGTTCGAATCGAATTTTTTTTTATCGAACATTTGAACTTCATTTTGCCAAAAGCCTATGCTATGTACAGCTTTGTTACGCGTAATGCAACCCAGTTTAGGGACCCATACACGAGGCTAAGTCTTTATTCATTTCTTGTGCGCTCGCGCCTTGAGTATGGCTTCAGTGGTTTGGAACCCCACAGGGGTCGTTCAAATAGCGCGTATTGAGAGCAAAAGGAAGTTTTTGAGGTTCGCACTACAGCCGTTGCAATTTTCCGTTCCGGTGCCGATCATGAGTGCAGATGTCGCCTCGTGCATCTCTCTCTCTCGAGGATCGCTGGACCATGCGGCGCAGATATTTCTGTACGATTTGTTAGTGGGTAACATCGATTGCCCTGACCTGCTTACTAGGATTGGCTTCAACACGCCTGCCAGGAACTTTAGGCTCCATGCACTCTTTGTTGCTTTGATCTCCACCGGACCAACTACGGGAATAATGAGCCGTTATGTAGGGCTCTTCGGCAGTATAATTCGTTGCCAGCTAGGATGCGATTCGACTTTTGCCTTAAAAAACTAAGCCGTTAGACGGTTGCTATCTCAGTTTTCTTGTTTAATTATACCCGTACTCGAAGAGTAAAGGGTATATTATCATATTTTGCTAATTGCTGTCTGTCCGTCTGTCCGTCTTGTTTGTCGCCCAATGCTCGGAGGCTATAAGAGCTAGAGGAACCAAATTTTTTTTCCTAACTGATGTGTTCTCTCACTCCTAGAAAAAAGTTTAAAAATTCCGCCACGCCACTTCCGCCCCACAAAAGGGCGCACATCTGTGGCGTCCACAATTTTGAAGATAGCAGAAAACGAAAAATGCAGAATCATAGAGAAAAGACCATATCTATCAGGGGCCCAAATCTGAATCGGATCGAATCATTAATATAGCCACAATAGACAAAACACATACGCAAAAACTTGAGCTCCATCCCTTTTCGCACTCACACAAAATCGAATTTTGCCACGCCCACTCCGCCCCCAATAGACGAAAATCCACAATTTTGAAGATACAGAAAAAACCAAAATACAGTATGGTAGAAAATGACCATATCTACCAGATTCCCGAATTTGGTTCAGATCGGATCATTATTGTAGCCAACAATGATCAAATGAATTTTCGGCAGCGAGCTGCCCCACCTCCTGCTACAACCATAACAAAATATACATTAATTTTGAGGGTTGCTGCTGCTCCTTTCTCTCACACTCACACACTCGCACGCTCTGTCTCGTGCAGTGTACGTGTGTTGTTGACGAACTGATGTAGATGTAGATGACAGATGCATCAAATAAATGTAAAATGTAAAATTGGTGGAAACATTTGAAGATTCCACATAAATCACATGTGTACAGACTGAGTACGGGTATAACAAAGAGTCAAGAGCCTACAGCGCCTCCTCAGTACGTTCTTTTCTCGTTTTTAGTTTGTTATTCTTTGTTTTGTTTTAGTTTTTAAGATAGAAAATAAGTTAGTTTAGCCAGTTAAAGGTTTATCCATTGGCGAATAAATAAATAAATAAACATTCCCTTGGTTCAAGGGTTAATAAGTTTATTAAAGATTATTTATAATCAATTTTCAACATGTGATTTATGTGGAATCTTCAAATGTTTTATCAGTTTTTACGGTCTTTTACACCAGGAAATACAAGGTTTCCGACACTTACCCCACCGAAACTTTGCGGAGAGCCGCGGTTTTTCAGCAACAGGCCAAATACCTTGGCCTCATCCTCGATAGGAAGCTCGACTGGAAGCTGAGCATACAGGACAGGGTGAAGAAGGCCACAGTAGCCCTCTACACCTGCAGGAAAACCATCGGTCTAAAGTGGGGGGGCATGACCCCGTGCATAGTCCGATGGCTGTACACCGCCATCATACGACCAATACGATTTACGGGTAGTGGTCTGGTGGCCAGCCCTGAACAAGAAAAACTTTGTCTTGACAAACTCACAAGAGTCCAACGCACGGCAGAGCTAAAGCTGAAGTGAAGCCCTCGACACCATGCTGTACTTCTACCTGCTGAACTTATGGGGAAAAAGGTTGCAACACTCTCCGCCCTTAAGAATGTCGGGAATCAACCTGTGGAAAACCACCACGGTTGGCCACCGGGACATCATCCTCATAAAACTCCCGCAACTTCCACAGAGGACAGACTACTGCATCCCAAGTGACTACCGCTCGACGCCTTTCAGGTATCCATCCCACCAGGGAGGACTGGGAGAGGGGGCGAACCTGGGACCTGCAAACGCGATCCACTTCTACACTGATGGCTCAAAATTAGACGGCCGCGTGGCAGAGGGCGTCTTCTGCTGAGCAACTCAACATCAGTCTCTGCTTCAGACTTCCGGACCACTGCAGGACCACTCCCTAATATGGGTCCCTGGACATAGGGACATTGTCGGGAACGATGCCGCCGACGAGCTGGCTAGGCGGGGCACTACTGTACCTCTCCTTCCCGGAGAGGGAGCAAGTAACAAATGCCTCTAGCTACGTGCAGGCTATTAACGCACGAGGCTTTCGAGAAAATTGCTGACAGGCGATGGCAGCTGACCATCACATGCAAAACTTCAAGAGCGATGTGGCCAAATCGTTCGAAAAAGCGCTCGAAGAGCTTTATAGACTCAGCATAGCACATTGCTTCCGCCGTCACCCGAGCCATCACGGGGCACTGGCAGATCGGCACACATGCTGCACGACTGTTGATCCCTCACAACGACTTCTGCAGAAGTTGTAGGGACGAGGAGGAGGAGGAGTCGGTTCACCACTTCTTCTGTCTCTGCCCGGCCCTGGGAAACCGAAGACTACGGTTCCTCGGGGCCCTTTCCTAAGCAGAGATATTTCGGACCTTTCCGAAATCAAACCGGGGACTCTGTCCAAGTACATCCAAGCCACCGGATGGGACTGCCCTTAGCTCGGCACTAAGTTGCCTCACCACGGTTGTGGCCAGGAGAAGGGGTTCGCGCCCATGCGGCATCACAATGGTCCACTAACTGGACCAAGTGAGCTTGGTCTCTCCCCTCCGCTACCGCCTTAACCTAACCTAACCTACATTTTACATTTCACATTTGTTTGATGCATCTGTCATCTATAGTACATTTACATCAGTTCTCACAACAACACACGTACACTGCACGAGACAGAGCGTGCAGTGTCAGTCGGACTCAAGAATCAGCAGCAGATATCATCCCTCAAAATAAATGTATATTTTGGAAATGGTTGTAGCGGGAGGTGGGGCAGCTCGCTGCTGAAAATTCATTTCATCATTGTGGCTATAATAATGATCCGATCTGGACCAAATTCGGGAATCTGGTAGATATGATCATTCCCTACCATACTGCAGTTTTTCGTTTTCTCTATCTTCAAAATTGTGGATTTTCGTCTTTTGTGAGGGTGGAAGGGGCGGGGGCGAAATTTTTGAAATACACTTGTTCAGGTTCGGTATCACAGGAGTCTGGGCAAAAATTTGGTTGCTCTAGCTCTTTATAGTCTCTGAGATCCAGGCGTTCATTTTTTACGAAAAACCAAATCGACTCGATTTTGTGTGAGTGCAGGAAAGATCGGATGCGAAATTTTCGTATATTTTGCCTCTATTGTGGCTATATTAATGATCCGATCCGATTCAGATTTGGGCCCCTGATAGATATGGGCTGTCTCTACAGGGACAGACACAGGGCTATATCAACTCGGCTATTGATGCTGATCAATAAATATATATACTTTACAGGGTCGGAAATTATTCCTTCTCTATGTTACACACATCCACTTTTACCACAAATACAATATACCCTTTTACTCTTCGAGTACGGGTATAAAAAAGAAAAAAAACACGACCGGCGTGGGTACTACAAGTACCGCAACCGAAAAGGCGCGTGCATTGGTAGGTCTGGCAGCCCGATCCGGGGCGGCCCTACCGTTCATGCGCATGGGTGCACCTATCGTGCACATAATGCGCAAAGTAGTGCCGAAAATATATCGGCGGGATACTATCGATGGTTGGGAGAACCGATCGACGGGTGAGTTTTTGAACCAGTTCGGCGGGGTGAACCGATGAACTGGGAGCGAGCCAGTTCGGCGCCGGCGAACCGATCGACAGATGAGCGCGCCAGATCGGAACGCACAGGCTGGCGCGCGAGCGCAACGCAGTATACTTCTGGCGGCTTTCTTGGACCGAATTTTGAAATGAATACATTTTTCGGTTTATGTGGCTGGGGAAGGGGATTTTTAGTTGAAGAGCACTTCATCAACGATTGGCCGGAGAAGCACGGCTTTTAAGATCATCATTCAACGACCAAACGAGTGGTCGGCAGTTGGGACGCGCTTTTGGTAGCCCAGCCCATTGGCCAATGGTGGTCGTGAGCCAACGCCTGGCGCCGAGGCCGGGAACCTGCTGCTCGACTTGGCGCATGGCGCTCACGGCCTATGGGTTTCCACCGCTTTCTTATCGGGACAAGCCGGTGGCGTCTTTTCATGCCCATCATTTGGACGGCATGCGCTGGACCGCTGCCGGCCCGGATCCCGCCGTCAACCCTGTAGCGGCGTGAGCTGTTTGGGGGTGTCCTCCATCCTGCCCCGGCGTGATATCACGGCCACCATTGGCCATGGGCTGGGCTACCGCCGCGCGTAGCCAAATTGCATCCGACGGTTTTGTCCGCCTCTCTCGTCGGCCGAATTCGTCGATCTTTCTCTCCGGCTTAACCCTATACCGGCCTCTGTGAGGAAATTCAATTCCTTACAGTGTTTTTCAAGAACAAATTTAGCACAAGCAGAAAACGAAAATCTGTGGTGATGACGGGCAAAGCATGCGCAGCGGGTCAGAGCTTGCGCGATTTTGAAACTATGCCGTTTACTCTATGAGGAGTCGTTGCCGTCAACGACAACGTTTGTGGTACAGTGGTCACGCCAAACAACTCACTTCACCACAAAATAAAATTTAATATATGTCTGGGAACGTACATAATATCGGGCCGGAATGTTTATTGTTCACTTTTATACCCGTACTCGAAGAGTAAGGGGTATATTGTATTTGTGGTAAAAGTGGATGTGTGTAACATACAGAAGCGAGGCGTTTCCGACCCCCATAAAGTATATATATTCTTGATCAGCATCAATAGCCGAGTCGATTTAGCCATGTCTGTCCGTCCGTCTGTCCGTCCGTCCGTCCGTCTTGTTTTTCACTCATTGCGCGAAGGCTATTAGAGCTAGACCAACCAAATTTTTTTTTTCCAGACTGATGTGATATCTCACTCCTAGAAAAGTGTTTCAAAATTTCGCCCCGCCCACTTGCGCCCCCACAAAGGGCGCACATCTGTGGCGTCCACAATTTTAAAAGATAACAGAAAACGAAAAATGCAGAATCATAGAGACAGTCCTTATCTATCAGGGCCCCAAATCTGAATCGGATCGGATCATTAATATAGCCACAATAGAGGAAAAAAATATACGCAAAAACTTCGCTCCACCTTTCGCACTCACACAAAACAGGAGTCGATTTGGTTTTCGTAAAAATGAACGCCTGGATCTCAGAGACTATAAGAGCTAGAGCAACCAAACTTTTGGCCAAGACTCCTGCGATACCAAACCTGAACAAGTGTATTTCAAAATTTCGCCCCGCCCCTTCCGCCCCCACAAAAGACGAAAATCCACAATATTGAAGATAGCAAAAAACTAAAAATGCAGTATTGTAGAGAATGACCATATCTACCAGATTCCCGAATTTGGTCCAGATCGGATCATTATTATAGCCACAATGATGAAATGAATTTTCAGCAGCAATCCCCCACCCCTCTTGCGGCATAAGTCAATTATTGGGGTTGATTGTTGCTGCTGCAGTTTCTCTCACACGCACACTTACGCACAAACATGCTGCCTCGTGCAGTGTACGTGTGTTGTTGTGAGAACTGATGTAGATGATGTAGATGTAGATGTCGATGACAGATGTATCAAAAAATGTAAAATGTAAAAAATGATAAAACCTTTTAAAATTCCACATAAATCACATGTGTACTGACTGAGTACGGGTATAAAAGTAGAGTCGCGTTCGAAGCGACTCCGTACGTTCTTTCTCGTTTTTATTAACAGGCCGCTAGTTTCTTTATTTGTGATATAATATGTATTGGGCACTTTACTTTTGCCTGTGGCACTTGTTGAGGGTAGATTGAACAACGATGCATTCCCTCCCACAGTTCATACCAACCAGGAATACCAATTAGCAGCAGTGGCCTTGCAGCGATGTTAGGGTCAGCGCGCCACCACAAGGAACACAGGTACTGCAACAACAACGAGCGAGGGATGATATCAATGCAGATACCCAACGAAACGCCAAGTTTGATCCAATAGTTTTCTATCTAGTGTCAAACCAGAGTCCATCTGGGGCGTATAAAAATGGTTGCGCAAATCCTGTACAACCTTTCCTTTGCCGTTAGGCACCGTATATGTTCGTTGGTAGACACGGGAACCATGACAGACCGATAGAGAAACTTGTGAGCTGGTGCGACTTCAGAATATAAGTGAGTTGTAATTTGCAGCGTCCCTCTTCATGATCGGCCGCTGCCAGCATAATTTTCGTTTGTATAAAGAGAATAGTTTTAACATTTCAAGAGCCTTAACATAAATTCAAAGTAAAGTTCAATTTCTAGGGTCTTAATGTAAGGGCCTTATATATTTAAACAAAGGCAGGCAAATCAACACTGTTGTGTTCTCTCTATTTAGGCAAGCATATACATATGTACATACAAGATAAGCTGTTACAAACCGTTACAACCACATGAAAACGATTTCATGGCCCCCATACTTTTTCTTAAAATTTTGTTTCGTTATTTTGTTAGTTTTATCGCTTATTAATCTCAGCATTATTAAAAAATAAGTTTTTTACTCGGTTCGAGAGAAATGCCTTGTAAACGAAGCCCACAAAAAGTCACTAATCTTAAAGACACTGAGTAACTTTTGCTACTTGTGTTCGAAAAACATTGTCCGAAAGGACCTAGCACTGTTGACGAGATGCGGCCACACCTTGCACCCAGACTGCTATTCAGCTTTTTGTAAGGAAAACGTTGTCCAGTGTGCAAGCAGGCTTTTTAGAAGTCGGAAGCTCTACGTCGATATCAATTTTAACACCGAACGTGCATCAACTTGAAATCATAGGGCACCGCCAGTCGCCCAGTCTCTTCTTGCAAGATCGAAAGCCAAACAAACGAACGCACAACCATACCTGACCCGGTAAATGATCAGGAGATTATTAGACGCTTCCACCCCGACTTCGAGGGTAGCAGAGATTCGAGGAAGGTATGGCAAACAGTTTTGGCGGTAACAATTTCAGCTGAAATGGCAAAAGCAAACGTTGGCTATGTCATCAGCAATGGCTCAGTTAACTGGGCTTTTCTTCTATCTCAAGCTATTAGCTTAGTATCTGGCAAGCTAGCGCGACAGCTCAGCTAGAGATCTCCAAACGAGATGGACTAGATGCCGACAGTCACATGTTGAGCAGCAAAATCTCCAACAATTATTGTCGAATTCATTGTCGCGGTGTAACGTGTCATCTGCCTACCTACATACGTGCACATATACATGTGTTTGAACTACATCAGGCGTGTTGTTGTTGATCAGCGAGGGGAAGCGCACGCTTATGGTTTTCCGGCTTCTGCTCGTCGGCTATTGGGGTGTGTCTTTGCCCCTCATGCTGGTGGTCTATACTCATCTTCCTGAAAAATATTAGCGTGCTACGACGAAAACTAAACCGGGAGATGCTACCTATCATATGTATAAGATAGTTGGGGGTTGTGCTGCGAAGAGTTTTTTTGCCTCCGTCTCTGGTGTCAATGAGACGTTATCGCCCGCCCTACCTTGGCCATTCCGAGCCGCCTGTAGTCAAAAGCGAATGGCCCTTTTATTCTAGGGATGCCTACATGGGGAGAGCGCTAGCTAAGGCAAACAAAAAAGACAATTTAAAACATTATAAAATATATTTTTAAACTCTATGAAATTGACCATACTAATAATACTTATTCTACCTATAATGTACGACAATTAAATAGTATTAAATGGAATTACACTAAAAAACGATGCGAATAAATGTGGTCGAATACCACATAATTATTATCAGAAAAAGGCGAATAAATATGGACAACGGGAGAAGTGCAACGCGTAAACTTTTATTTACCTCATATCTGGGTGATGGATTGAAACTTCTCCTTGTGGCTTCTCCCTGGCCCCGGGGCGATTCTCGGTATCCCGCTGTAAGCCTTCTTTGCGGCGTCGCCTCTTCCAAGCGATTGCTTCGAGCGCCAAAACCTGCGCGAAGCGATGGCATTAGACGTTGCCCCCGTAAACGAAAGTCGATCTTTCTCGCAATTCAAAAATCTGATTTTATTCCAAGTCTTTCCTCTTCTCCTTGATATTTCCGTCGATATGGGCACAACGTATTAACACCAGGGGAGATTTTTCCCTCCGCAACAACTGCACTGACTGGCGAACCACAAGAAAAGAGATCGAGCTAGACGCTTCCGTTTAAGCGCCAACATCACGGTCAGGAAATGTCGATAGATTTAAAAAAGGCCTGACATTTTTAAAATTTGCTCTCTTTTCCTCCGAAAAACTCGCCCCGATCCTCCTACTTGAGTCCTAGAGGGCGCCACCCGGCCTTCCCCTGGGCGACAGAGCGCCACCGCTATCCATCCAGCTGCTACTTCAAGCGTTGTATCAGCAGGCAGCTTTGGCTCAAACAGTGGGATCTGATCCAAGATTCAGTCAGACTCCATTACCCTTTGAGGGGCGTCCTGACCGCATAAGTCAGATAATATCAAATTGGAAGTTGCTATATTTATGGGGAAGGATTCGATGTCCAAAGATGACTTCATTTATAGAGTCGAAGCCTTGACTCACCAAACCCTCGAATGAAAATTTTGAACTACACTGGTCGGCAAATATATGATTTTGTCATGGCGAAATTAAGTTTTTTTTCAATTTTTATTTATTTTTAACCAGAACAATTTTTTATGGATTGTACAAAATTCATTGAGTTATAATGTAATTTCATGGGTGGCATAAGTATTTTGACAATTTTTTTTTTTACATCTTAACTAACTATTATGTTTTATAAATTTATTTGAAACTGGAAATTAATACAAAATTGTAGCCTCCTTTGGTGTCTATGACCTTTTGAAGGCGATTAGGAACGGAATCGACCAAGGTTTGAAGGTATTTTAAGGAATCTCGTTTTCAATTCATTGTGACCTCAGTGATGGATTAAGCTTTTTGTTCTGGTCAGATTAGTGCTTCTATTTCGCTTTATTAGTGACCACACATTCTCAATAATGTTTAAATCAGGGCTTTGGTAATTTGGCCAATCTGATTTTCCACCCCAATATATGTTAAAAACCTAGTTATCATTCTGGCCTTATGGCAAGGAGCGTTGTCCTTGGGGAGAAATTCTTTAAACATTTTCTAGAGGGAAACAGCATATTCGTTTAAGGAAAAAATTTGGTTCTGGTTCTCTTTCCGTCTATGGGACCAAGTCTCCCCACACCATTATATGAAACAGAACCCCAGAACATTACGCTTCCACCCCCATGGCTTACTCTTTGACACACAGAAGCAATTTTTTACGATAATTCTTTTATGGGGTCCAAAATTGAAAACTTCTCTCATCCGGGTCCACAGGACATTACGCCAAAATGAAGCGGGCTTTTGATGTACCTTTTGCGATATCAAACGCTTTTGTTTTTTTTTTAGGGGTGATAAAATGTATTGGCTTTGCAATATATGTTTTATATCTGCTTCCATCAAACGCCTGCGTACTGTTCTCGAGGCTTATGGAAGTGGATGCAGTCTCAGAAAATTCAGGACACGGTCTTAGGTGTGTTTTTAGAGGAAAATTTTTAAAATTACGGACGATAAGACGGTCTGCATCAGCTATCGTCTTTTACATAGCATTTACGGCGAACATTTGTTCAAAGTGACGCCGGTATCGAAGCAACACAGCGCATGTATCGATACTCAGAATATGGTCTGCTCTTTTTTTTTCCGATGTTACAAACCGGTAGCACGCGTTTTCCTCATTCTTTTGTCACACATTATTCGTTTAAGAACAGCTTCAATAAAAATAACTTAACAACATTGATCACATCATTAAATTTTTATATTTATTGATTTGATAATAAAGTCTGACGGCAATTTGCATTTAAGGAGATGTTTAACGGTGTAAATTATATTTGATCAAAATTTCTGATCTTGCCAATTTCAGATTTTGTCAACCATTTGAAATATTAAAAATCGACTTTTATCTAATATTAATGATAACTTGTAATAATCTTCTTTGAACAACACTTTCAGCTTGCCCAGAAACTAAATCACGCAATGACAAAAATATATGCCTCTGCAAAAAATAGTTGCTTGACAATTGACGAAATATTTTTGCATATTTACAGTTATTAATTTGCATCATCTCTTTTCATCTTCATTTTCGGTTCCAACAATGCACCGGTAAATAGTTCAAGAGTCTAATAGTTAAATGAATACTATGACAAAAATATATTTGCCGACCAGTGAAGCAATGCAATTCCAGTAACTTACTATATTTGAGGGAAAGGCTGTGAATGGTATTACTGCGAAAGTGTACCTAACATCAAACTGGATCATTATGTGTTACACTAAAAGGGCCATTTAAACCATTGTTCGACAAAGTTAAAAGACGCATTGAAAGTAGAAGAACGTAAACAGCGCTAAAATGAATTATCTGATGTTTTCTACAGCGTTGTTTGGAACCGAATGCCATCGGATACGCACAAATTTGTCGTCGTTATTAGGATTGTACCCCGACAGGTGAACTGATGTGCGATAGAAATTCAATGAGCCACAAACCGTTAATGATATTTGCGGTAATCGTGTGAGCACGCTAAATTCATGGTCCAAAATCGTTCACCGCCGAGATATAATGCATCGTGTAAACGAGACAATTCTCGAAATTATCGAATTATGCTTGGTTAATTAAACGAGCATTTCTTGCAGAATAATGATGTACACGTCCAATTACCCGGATTCAAACAAGTTTTGACGATTTGGTGACCGCCAAATCTGGTGCTCTCCATAACGAAGAATCGCCTTTGATGTAGTAAATAAACGGAAGATGTTTTAGAACTCTCTAAAGAAACCGTACGACTTCCGCCACATATGTTGCAACTCAAAGTTGGTGCAGTTAAAACCGTATTGGGTAATTGAACATCCACCGCGACTGCTGCATTGGCGGCCAGCTTGACAAAAGACTTTAAAGAGACAACACCATTTAAGCGTTTATCGGAACCATTGAAAACTGCCGACGGAATGAAAATGTATGTATTAGAAGAATCTACCGACGATTCCGACGCATCTTCCGTTTGGGTGTCAAACGAAGAATCGAATAGTTAGTTGGTTCTCAATGACAATTAACAAGTCGCAAAGACGAAAAAGTTAGTGTTTGCGTGGATAGATAGCAGAAAAGTTATTGTTTTCACATAAGCAGTTATCGTTGCGTGTTGATGCGATTCTGGCCAGATTACCCATCCGAGTTGTTTACGAACGTCAGATCAAAAACAAAAATTAGTTCACGAAGAGCTATTCAATGAAATCGCGGATAAAACGGCTTTACTGTTCCTGGTCGATTCACCAGTTTACATTTGGATTCACTCACCTCATCTGCTCCATTGAGCTTTCAGGTGGCTCAGAGGGGGGGCCTAGCTGAGGCCACCGGACGGGTCGGGTTGCAGATAGCGAACAGCCTACTGGGCAAGGTTAGCTGTGAATAAGCGGGCATCCAAAGGAAATTTAACTAGTTGGTCTGAGGGAGAGTACCGAAAATAAGTCCCGGACAGCCCGGGTGTTCGCGACAGCCTGACGATACGCGGTGCCGCCTCTTTTAAGTAACTCCCTTCCTTCCCTACACACTACCTACCCATATCCCAACCCCCCACACTCACCTCACACCGGGCCGGACTAAGTGTGTCAAACGAACCGTGCCGAGGTCAATGGCTGGGGGCCCGGTATAAAAACTACCCAGTCGTTAACGGTTTGCTCGGAGACTTGGCTGCCCCCTGTTCTAAGTATATGTCTTATCCGGGCAACGCGAATCTGCCCGGACGACCTTTCCCTTCTTTTGCATCTCGTGGGATCAGAATGGGAAGATTTAAAACAAAACAAAAAACAAAAACTGAGCATGGCGCTCCCAAATTGCCAACCGGGAGAAATCCCAACAGGAAAAGGCAGCGGCCCAAAAGGCCTGGCCAACCTGAAATACAGCAGGCAAATCCTGCTCGGCGACAAGCGCTGGGGCGAACCAAAGGGTCCCCATCAGTTCTGGGGTGGGTGGCGGAGTGGCCCCAAAACCAACACCTTGGCAGAACGCGAAAATGCATTCCTGCGGCTGCTCTGCCTGCTGGTAGAGTGGCAGGGGTCGAGTCCCCATCGACCAGTGCTCAGTGTCCGTCCTCAACTGGGAAGGTGGTGAAGGTGGAGAGGACGACAGACCCCAAAAACAAAGCGGTGGTCGTCCTTAACATCGGAGTCGCTGGCCCCGATAGGGGCAGCTAGAGGAGAGCTGAACTTTGGCTTTGGCTCAGTCACCATAAAGGTGTATAAGTCGGATGCAGCGGCCGAGGCGCGTCCCGTCGACAACCCAGTCGAGCGGGAAGCTGCCTCGGAGATCGAAGCACCCGACTGCGAAGGAGCCGGAGCTGGACGGCGTCCCTCAGATACCATGCTCATGCAGGACTTCGAAGCCATGTGTCGGGAGGACGACGATATCGTCGACGACACCGACGCCGATATATTACAGTGGTGGAGAAACCTGATGATGTCCCTACGGGTGCTTCAAATCAATCTCCACCACTGGTATCAGCAGCAGCTGCCCTAAAAACTCCCGCTTGGATGAGAGCGGATCAGACGTAGTCTAATAGAGCCTTAGGTAGTTGGAGACAAGGTCTGTGGATAAGCGACGAAGGAGTACAAGCAAACCGCTGCTCAAAAAGAAGGTAAGGGTGCACCTGTATTCTTGCTAAGGGCACCTTTAACATCTTTCTGCTCCATAACTATCAACAACACGGCAGTTAGCCTAGAGCTGCAAGGAACACCACCGTTCCGTGTCGGACTGGTGTCGGTACATGGCACGAGGAAAGGACGACAGGCCTCCAGGAGAACTGGATACTGAACTGAACTGATAATAGAGAGTTTGAAAAGTCCTAGAGGAACATTCCTGCTCTGACCACAGGTATATCGAGACAATAATGAGCCTCCGAGTGCCAAAATCAATCGACAACATCAATCCCAGGAAAGCCAACTGGGATAGATATAGTACAAAACCGAATGCGAGCTGGAGGCATCACGGACCACTACTCCCCGGATACCAAGATGACTTAAATCGTCTTTTAGACACATTCAGTCGGAAGCATGCAAAAGTCATTCAAGGCAGCATGTGCAACAAAACCGTGGGGGAAAAAGATTTTTTCCTGCAGGTGGTCAATACAAAACAATATCCACGGCTGTAAGGGCACTCTTCAACTGCAAAAGCGCCAACGAGGATACAGGCGGGAAGACTACAATCTAAGATGGAACCCCTTTACAAAAATAAGTAAGAAAGCAAAAATTGTATTAGTGGTAAAATTTTTGCACAGAATATAGAGGGAACATCGGGAAGCTATAATTCGCACCGTAATATCCTTCCTCAAAAAAACCACCCGGTGGGGATACCTTCAGCGTAACGATGGTACGTCCATCCGTCCAGTCTTGCTTGTCGCCCATTGCTAGAAGGCTGAGGGTTAAGGTGCACAACCATTGAGCCTACCTATTCACCTATAGAGGGCTCGGCTATCACCCTAGATGGCACACCATCCTCTCGAAACGGAACATCCAGGCTGCAATGCAGTAAACAGCTTCAACCGGTTTTGAAAAAAACCTGGCCCTGACATGATTATCCCAGCCCAATCCTGACAAAAGGGAGCAAAATATCGCACAACTGGCTTCAAAGTATATTTTCCAAGATACTCATTAAGGAAAATTCCGACGCACACAAAAAGGCAAAGATTGTCTTTTCCCCAAAAATGAACGCCTGCTCTCAGACTATAAGAGGACTTCAGACCAACCATTTCTGTCGTCCTTTCTCCCTCAAGACATTTGAGACACTAGTCGGGCTACATCCACAAAAGACGAAAAATCCAAAGATTTTGTTAGACGCCAACTGGGATAGAGGAATATAAAATGGGAAACGGCACTTCATCGACCATCACTTCGGTGAAAAAAATCTCATTATTCAAAGGAATATGATCAATTGAATTTTCTCGATATCGAGGGGAGCCTTCAACAATGTCATACCAAGAGCCATCACGGAAGGTTTGATTTATTTTGGGGGTGGACGATCCCTTGGCGACGCTTATATCGATCAATTGCTCATATGCAGGACGGTGACGTCGTCGATGGGGTCGTCTCAGTCAAGGTATGTCAACAGATGACAGACCGCAAAGGTCGGGTTCTGTCTCCCCTGATAAAACATTTGAAAAGTCAATAAAATCACTATGTTTACGGGCAAAAGTAGAGCCTTACAGCGACCTGCACGTTCCCGAAAATTCCTTCAAAACACTATTGTCGTCTTTGAGGTGGCTCGCGAAGGGGTCAGAATGGACAAAATCGCGCGGACTGGGAAAAAACTCGAAAACGGAACTTGTATTATTTTTCGTAAATACAAGATTCCGCCCTTAGCCCTCCAATGCTTAACGAATGCAGGCTATCGAAAAGGGCAAAACCAAGCGATAGTGCTAGTTAGTGAAGGGGTTGCCACGAATTGATATTAAGCTCAACTGGGAACCTAAACATCCAAAGAAAGAGTGAAGAAGGCTACGATAGCTCAGTGATAGCGCATTTGCGAAAGCCATTAAATGTGGGCATTAACCGGCCACCGTAGTAAAAGTCCGATGTTTCGGATATTACCCCCTCGGCGAACTACCAGTCTTGCCGTGATGAGGGGGGCCAATAAGCGTAAGGACCCCGAGAGCTATACCGGCGGCAGCACATGCTGCCAGAAGGGCCACCCGCCGGGCAGGTCAAGGGCGAGCGCCGAAGCTAAAGTAGTTCACCCTGGCGGTAGGGCTAAAACGCATACGTTATGGGAGATGTCCGTTAACGCAACAACAGTTACGGTGCAGGAGCCGGAGACCCAGTACCGGCGGTGATTGGGGGTGCGAGCGCAGGCCCTGGCGTCGATATCCTGCGACTGCAGGAACCCCTGAGTTGGCAGTGGAGAGCTTGGCTGCCAGCTCGTGTAATGCCACAAGCGAAAGGAGGATCCGCAGGCAGAAGGGGACGATTGAGGATCTGGAACCGGGAACCAGCGACGGAAGCTTCAGTCTTCACTGGCCCCTCAGTGTCGGAGGCAGAGTTGGCCAAGGCCTCTCGCCTTGACAGAGCGAGGAGCTGCCGAGGGCGGAGCCGCAAGTCACGGTTCCCACCATCCAGGTCGACTCTCGAGTCCACTACCTGGGACGGAGGATGAGCCTCAAACCCGACGCAAACGGCTTTCGGGATACAGGGCATCGGTGAAATACCTTCGTGGTATGAGCCAAAGACGCCGACCGCGAGGGAAAGCGGACTTAGAAAAGAACGAGCAGAAACGAGGTACGACCGGAGTGCCAACGGAGACCCCCCCAGCGTACACGCGACGGCGGCAGAGGACCCCGCCAACGTCTTCACCGTCAGCAGAAGCTGGCACGAAGACGATGTTGACCAACCCTCAACGTCATCGTCTGCGAACTCACGAGGGAGAAAGGGGAAGAAGGTATCCGGAAGCAGAGGGAGAAGACCACACCCTCAACCGCAGAACACGGTAAGCCAAGGGTACCACCAACGCCCCTCTGTACAGAAGGCAACGGTGGAAACCGACTGGTCGAGAGCCAAGGTTCAAGCGGCAGAGAACGGATGACTCCGCAAGAGCGTCCGAGCCGAAGAAGGCGAAACCAGAGAACATCCTGGCAAGCCTAGGAGCACCGCCTGAGCTACAGACGGCCATAATCGACCGAAGCCACCCGGAAGGAAGATATCGGGCGCAACTGGCTGAAGGCAGAATCGGCGATCCTGACCATGAAGGATGCCATTGTTCGCGCAGACAACCCGTTTGTTTTGCGAGTTAAGGGCATCAAGTAGTATAAGCGAGCCGTTAATGGCCTGTGGTAAACCAGAAACTCTTGAGTTTCTCAAAACCACGGTCCGTTTGCGGAACTTTGGCGAGGAGCGGCTCCCTGCGTGGTCCCCATCGATGAGATTCCCAGGAGAACGATTATGAAGGTGTGGATTCCTCCCCCAATCAAGGCGGATGAGGACACACTTGTCCTGATCAAGGCTCAGAACCGGATCCTGGGAACGGATGACCACCACACGGGCGATAGCGAGACAAGGAACGGCAAGGAACTCTGGATCAGTATTGGTCAAGAAAGCCTTGCCAAACTCCTGAAAAGGACTGCCGCATATCTTTGGTATGGGCACACTGGCGGTAGAAGTACCGCGACACCCCAGGTCCGCTGAACAGCATGAAGGTGGTGCAGACACCCATTAATGTGCCATCGGCGGGCCTGCTGCGGTTTATGGACGAGAAGGCGGTAGACGTGGCCCTCCGCCAAGAGCCCTGACCGTTAAGGGAGGGGTTCGGGACCAAACGGTCGCGGATACCGCCTTCTCACGCCACCCCACCCCTGTATGGGTAAGCCAAGCGAGCTTACTGTTCTGTTTTCTTTGCAGGTACAGCACCGGACCCAACGGTGGCACTATGTGAGAGGAAGGACGGAAAACCTATACCTGGCCTCGGCATACCGCCGTACGAGGAAGAGGACCCACCCTCGGGGGATGTCAGGGCCCCAATCCACCAAGCGCGAAAAGAGGGTCCTGACATCATCCTAGGTTGCGATGCGAATGCCCACCACTCCCCTTTGGGGAAGCACGGGCACAAATTCCAGAGGAGAGTCACTGTTCGAGTACATTCTGTCCACAAATCTTGTTGTGTGCAACCGGGGAGACCATCCCACCTTCCGCAACAAGAACCGTGCAGAGGGTTATTGATATAACACTTGCCCCCGGACAGTGACTCCCTAACCATTGATGATGGTATGCGTCCGGTGAGTGCTCCTTTCGGACCACTACAGGATAGTGTTCAGCATCGAATGGAACAGAGAAAGGCCCAAGGCCTACCGCAATCCCAAGCGGGATAGACTGAGCCGCTTTCTCCGCAAACCGTAAAGAAGGCACTACCCTCCCCACCGGAAGGGAACATCCTTCAAACGGAAGCACTAGAGTGGAAACGGCTCAGAGTGTCACTAAAGCCCTACAGGGGCCTTCCTTGAATCTGCCCGATCAGCCGACCCTCCAAAGTCCAACCGCAACCCGTGGTGGACGCGGGAGCTGAGCGAAGTCAGGAGGGAGTCAAGGAGGCTCTTCAACGGGGCAAAAGTGGCAAACACACAGAAAAGCTGGGACGAATATCGTCGCAGCTTTTGGAACACCTACAGGAACACCTGTAGAAGCTGGCGAAAATCGTGGGCTGCCTTCTGCGATGCCATAGATGGTACCGAGGCTTCAAGGCTTCGACGGGTGCTATCAGGCGCCAACCACACCTGGACTGCTCCGCAACCAGGATGGTGTCTTTGCAGAAAACAGTCAGGGATCCCTAGAGCTCCTCATGAGCACCCACTTTTCCGGATGCTCAGCTGTTACCGGTGACGAATCCAACGACATCAACGGCACTGAGCCATACCAGGGAGAGGACACTGAGGATCTCATACGTGACATTATGGCACCAGACAAGATTATCTGGGCCATTAAATCTTCGGTCCCTACAAGTCACCGGGGCCGGATGATATACGACCAGCCATGCTGCAGGCAGCCCGCCTTCGCTCCTGCTACCATGTATAAAAGAAAAATCTTCGAAGGATGCCTCCGAATTGCACGCCCCCCGCTACGGAGAGAGGTGAGAGTGGTCTTCATCCCCAAAGCCGGGAAGATAAACCACATCTCCCCAAGGACTACAGACCAATCAGTTCATCCTCATTTTTGTTGAAAAACGATGGAAAGGCTGATCGATCTACACATAAGGACCAAACTCGACAGACAAGTGTTCAGCGGAGCTCAGCACGCCTACCCCAAAGGTAGATCAGTTGAGACCGCACTACACGAGGTTGTGAGTATCGAAAAGACTCTCGTAGCCATAAGGAATATGCTTTGGCGGCCTTCCTAGACATAGAGGAGCCTTCAACAACGTCAGGATCGAGTCAATAATAACGGCCGCACCGACCAAGATTGGCACACACCCGACGGTAACCTTATATTGACAGCGTTCTCAGGGAGCAGAACGATCAGCGCTGGTCTTCGGCACCTCCTGGTCAAGGAAGCACGGTCACACGAGCGACCCCGCAGGGGGTTATATGGATCCTGGGGAACTTGTCCTCAACGACCTTCTTCTTACAGTTGGGGTGGAGCGGATACAGTTTTGTGGCCTAAAGGGTTGCGCACTTTTGTTTTCGTTCTTCACTCCGCATTTACTTTTATTCCTCGTCTTTAGAGTATATTTTCCGAGATACTCATGGTAAGGAAAATTCCTGACGCATGGCTTAAGGCAAAGATTGTCTTTATTCTAGAAGCGGGAGAAGAAGCCTCGCTCTCCCACCGCAAAGGACTTCCAGACCAATCAGTCTGTCGTCCTTTCTACATAACTTTTGAGGGGAGACTGAAATCGGGCTGCGTAGGGACTACGATGAAGTCAAGATGCTGTCAGACGCACAACATGCCTACAGGAAGATGGAAATTTTAGGCACTTCACGGGTAATCGCGTTGGAAAAATCCCTTTATTCAAAGGAATATTCCCTAATTGCCTTTCTCGATATCAGGAGGCCTTCAATAATGTCATACCACCACGAGCCATCCGAAAGTTCAGCGGACGGCATGCCTTTGGACGATCACTTGGCGACGCTTATCGATCAATTGCTAATATGGACACCAGTAAACCTGGAGCCCATGGGGTCGTCCACCTTAAGTCAAGGTATGTCAACCGGAGTTTTCAGCCGCGCGGTTCTATCTCCATCGCCTTATGGAACATAGCAATCAACAAGAGGTGACCTGGAACGGTGTAACGGTGGTGGAATACGGTGTCGTTGCCGGAATATTCTCGGGAAGGAATTTAAAGGACACTCTGGAAAGAACTTAAGCAGAACGTCATTCCAACTGTCACTGACTGGACAAAGACAGCCGCCGGTCTGGAGCTGAATCCCTCAAAAGAACCAGCAACCAACATATCCCTAAGACTACCAGACTGGTGCAGTGTATAACAGATGGAGCTATACGCAGTATGGCTAATTAAGCGGCGGTAATTGATACACCTTGAGAAACATCAAAGGAACATAGAAGGCTACGATACAGCTACACCTGCAATCAAAGCCCTGGGTCTAAAAATGGGGCAGCGTTCGTACGTATAGTCAATGGATATATCTAGAATAGAGCGACCAATCAACTACTCTACCACGTGGGTCCCGGTCCACCGACATCGCGGGCAACGTACAAAGAACTGACGACTCTGCAGAAATGGATCGCTTCCAAAACCACTCCGAATGAGTCATGATAAACTTTGTCCCTCGCTGCGAGACATCACCTCGCAGATGAAGGCTCGAGCTAGAACGAGAATTCTCCGACCAATGGAACGCAACACCAATGTGAGACCTCATCCATTCTAAACGGCAATAACGTTCACCCAAAACCGACTACTGCCATTCCGATGGGTTTCAGGAAGAAACTCAGGTGCGAACACTGAGATATCTATAACGGCACTGTGTCACGGCCACATGGCCTCTAGGTACAGATTGCCCATTTGACTCTTCACGGATGGCTGCAGGGACGAGGAGGAAATCTCTACTCCAGCAACTTCTTCTGTGGCTGGCCTCCTTCGGGCTCCCGAATTTCACGGTGTCTTCCACGACTTGATAGCGATCTGGCAAACATGATTTGCATCCAATGTTTGTTGAGCAACTGGATATCACGAAAAACCCCCTAGGTGATAGCCAAAATACTGCGAGTGTGGGCATAATGCATTAACGACTCGGCCGGAAAGTGCCTCGTACCGCAAAATCTCTTCACGAGATGGCTCAGCAGTTTGGTTATTAGCCTGATATGGGTCCCGGGTCACCAGGACATTGAAGGTAACTGTATAGCAGATGAACTGGCCAGAGCTGCACCTCCCTTTTCCACGACGAAGAGGATACATGTATGCCATGGGCCCTGCAAACTCATCATAAAAGAGCATTTCATGCGACTAGACGGCAGTCGGTGAAAAACACACCACGATGTCGCATCACGCAAACGTGGCCCACTATAAACAAGAAGCGCACCACCGAGCTCTGTAAGCAGCAGAAAAAAAGGTGCAGCACTGTGTTTTCGATCCCTCACGGGACACTGGGCTAATAGGAACCCATGCCAAAAGGATATAATGATTACTGCCGCAACTGTAGAGATGGGAAGAGGAGGAAACAGTGGAGCACCTGTTCTGCACCCGCCCGGCTCTCAGTAGCTAGTTACAACACTTGCCTCGCCCTTTTTCACAGACATATCACTAATGTCCAATATTTGTCCCAGAAAAGATAGCGCGAATTTCATTATCCCATAGAATGGGATAATTGGCTGACAGGAGCGCCCGTCACGGCAGGAAGGGCCAGATCTCAATGGGTAGCCTCACAACAACGGGCCGAAGCCGGCCTATGTGCGTCATCCTAACCTAACTCAGCTCATACCATGTCAATGCTCATGGATAAGATTATTCCCGCAAACTTGCGCAATGAAATTTTCATCTACCTTGATGACCTTTTGGTCGTGTCAGACAAATTTGGACGACATCTTGAGGTATTGGGGATTGTAGCTAACCAATTAAAGATCGCCAATTTGACCATAAATGTAGAAAAGAGTCATTTCTGTCTGAAAGAGGTCAAGTATTTAGGGCACATAATTGGTAATGGCATCATTAGTACCGATCCGGAGAAAATTAAAGCTATTACTGACTTTCCAATACCTCGTTCCATTAAGCAAGTTTGTCGTTTTCTTGGCTTAACGGGATGGTATCACAAGTTCATCCGGAACTACGCTGCACTGGCAGCACCCTTAACGGATACCTTAAAGCAGAAGCGTTGTTTTGTCTGAAGCGAAGAAGCTCAAAAGCCGTTCGAGTTGTTAAAAGAGCATATGAGTACAGCCCCAGTGTTACATAGCCCAAATTTCAGCATACCCTTTAGCATACATTGTGATGCAAGTAATACTGGAGTGAAAAGTTTAGGGCATATATTGAATATTATATTATATTGGAGTTCAGCATTATTACAGACCATGCGTCTTTAAAATGGCTAATGAACCAAGCTGATCTCAATTCCCGGTTAGCTAGATGGTCCTTAAAGCTTTAAGGGTTCCGTTTTAAAATTCAGCATCGAAAGGGCAGTCAAAATATAGTTTCAGATGCTCTCTCACGTACACACACAGAAGATTTATCGTCATTGGTTTTGGCCAGCATTGTTGATCTTCAGTCAGAAGAGTTTAAATCGGATGAGTATGTGTCTCTGATAGGAAAATTGAAGAAAGCGCTTTTAAAACACCCGATCTCAAAGTGGTAGACGGGTACATTTATAGGCGGGCCGAACACGTCGATTTTCTTGGACCTTACCGCCGAAGTCGTTCTGGTCATATAGGTATATTTATCGTTTTCGACCATTTGTCTAAGTGTCCCTTTTCTAAAGCCAGTAAAAATCTACGGCTGAAGTTATATCTCGATATTTGAGGAAGATTTGTTCCACTGTTTTGGGGGTTCCTGGAAACAATTGTTTTGGAACAATGGTGTGCAGTTCAGATCAGAGTGGTTTTAATTCTCTATTAAGGAAGTACACATCGTGCACCCTTTTATACTGCTTTTACGCCCCTCCTGCAGGCCAACGCATCAGAGCGAAAGTGAACAGATCAGTAATAGCGGTATTAAAGTCGTATGTCCGCCCGACCAAAAGAATTGGGATGAGCAGCTCAGTAGCATTTGCTGTGCTCTACGGTCTTCAGTACATTCAGCTATAAATACGACTCCATATCGCCTCGTGTTTGGTCAACACATGGTAGTCGATGGAGCCAGCTAAAAGCTTTTGAGGAAGTTACAGATTTTAGAGGATCGTACGGTACAAGTAAGCAAAGAAGATCGTTTGATCTCCAGCAATTGCGGGCAAAAGATACAATGCACGCCCAACACTCTCGAAATGAAAGAACGTATAATCTACGTATTCGGGAGGTGTCATTTAGTGTAGGTCAGGAGATGTACCGCCGGAACTTCCAGCAAAGCAACTTCGCCAAAGGGTTAAGTGTGAAACTAGCACCAGCTTTCATAAAAAGTAGGATAAGACGAAGGCTGGGAAATTGTTATTATGAGGTGGAAGATTTGCAGGGGAAGTTTATAGGGAAATTCAATGCAAAAGACCTGAAAAAATAACTTGTTCCTTATCAAACGTGGATCCCACTTTGGTGTTGCTCCACAAAGTGTGATTTTGGTAGGGGGGAAATTGTAGGGCCGCTTGAAGGAAAAATAAAGGCAAAATTAAAAACGACTAGCCGAAAAGTATTCGGTATGTATTATGTTGCGAATATCGTAACTTGACTAGCGCTCCTAGGGTACCTAGGACCAAGGGTACAGAGGTTAAAAGTGCGCAGAGAGTATACTCTTTAAAATGTTAATTTATTGGAAATGGCGGATCGAACACTTTCGCTGTTAGCTGGCTATTGAAGGGAGCTCAGCTACGCTCACGCTCTTTTCTTTTCGGAACGTGAGAAGGTCGTTTCAAATTTATAGAGTGAAAGTGCCACACAATTTTTAAATACTCAAGTGTTGTTAAAAAGAATGAATTATGCCGCTTGGCATAACTAAATAGTGCCAACGCAAATATGCGAATTGGCACTTAATAGGACCCTAATGGAAAAATTAGTAGGAGATTTAATGGAAAACTTAGTGGGAAACGTAATGGAAACCTTACTTGAAAACTAAAACTCATGAATTTGAATTCAATTTGCCGAACCTAAACCAGCAACAACCCAGCTGTCTTGCCGTTGGGAATAAATGTTGGAAAAATTGAGTGCGCTCCCAGCGATCGGGAATTTGATAGCGCGAGCAAGCGCGATAAGCCGCTGCCTACGGGAGCTAATTAGTTTTCTCCGCACCTCCACAGCCACCGTCTGCACGAGGAAGCCGCGGAATTACCTCCGGGAATCGTCGGGAAACGAAAAAAACTGTGGCGAACAAATAACACTTATTTACATATATTTTTAAACGAAATTTTTATATTTTTTTCAAATTTTTTTTCTATCCTAAGTATGGTTAAGTGTTAGCAATCTAAGAGAAGAAGTGCCAGTGAAGCAAAGTGATTTAAATTTATCCCCTTTTTCCCGTCCCCTTCAAAAGTGAAATCGTGCGAAGCGATGGAAACGCCGTTAAAATTTTCAATCGGCGTCCCCTTTTTAATTTTATTTTTTTCCTTGGTTTTCACCACAGCCGAAATTACCGGAACGAAAAGCTCGATCAACAGAGAAAAACGAGAAAGAACGTACGGAGTCGCTGTAAACGCGACTCTACTTTTATACCCGTACTCAGTCAGTACACATGTGATTTATGTGGAATTTTCAAATCAGTTTTTACATTTTACATTTATTTGATGCATCCGTCATCTACATCTACATCAGTTCTCACAACAACACACGTACACTGCACGAGACAGAGCGTGCGAGTGTGAGTGTGAAGAATCAGCAGCAGCAACCCTCAAAATAAATGTATATTTTGTTTTGGTTGTAGCGGCGGCCGGGGCAGGTCGCTGCTGAAAATTCATTTGATCATTGTGGCTACAATAATGATCCGATCTGGACCAAATTCGGGAATCTGGTAGATATGGTAATTTTCTACAATACTGCATTTTGGTTTTTCTATCTTCAAAATTGTGGATTTTCGTCTTTGTGGTGGCGGAAGGGGGCGGGGCGAAATTTTGAAATACACTTGTTCAGGTTTGGTATCACAGGAGTCTTGGCCAAAAGTTTGGTTGCTCTAGCTCTTATAGTCTCTGAGATCCAGGCGACACAAAATAAAAAAGCAAAACGACTCGATTTTGTGTGAGTGCGAAAGGATGGAGCGAAGTTTTTTCGTATATTTGCCTCTATTGTGGCTATATTAATGATCCGATCCGATTCAGATTTGGGCCGCTGATAGATATAGGCTGTCTCTATGATTCTGCATTTTTAGTTTTTGTTATTTTCAAAATTGTGGCCGCCACAGATGTGCGCCCTTTGTGGGGGCGGAAGTGGGCGGGGCGAAATTTTGAAACACTTTTCTAGGAGTGAGATATCACATCAATCTGGATAAAAGTTTGGTTGCTCTAGCTCTTATAGCCTTCGAGCAATGGGCGACAAACAAGACGGACAGACGGACAGACGGACAGACAGCAATTAGCACAAATACAATATACCCTTTTACTCTTTTTACTCTTCGAGTACGGGTATAAAACCGCAAACTCCGAGCAATTTGCCGGGTGGGCTTCTCTTCTTTCTTTTCAATTCTTTGTTCTGGCGCGTTCTTCCTTTTCTGTGCTCTAATTACAGCTTGTCGCAACATCAAAAAGCGCTTTTGGAGATGGCCCAGGGACATACGTATGTCTGATCTTGAATTACTTTTGTTCAGACTGGGGACGGCGCTGGCGGGGCCACCACTCTGTGGGCATTCAAGCCACACTTCACTGTTGGCACTCCAGCTACGCAAGCGGCTGCCCTCGCTCTCGCCCTCATACTTAAGAGCATTTGTCCCCCCGGCGACGCTCTCTTCACGCTTAATTTCACCACGGGCACGCTCCCACCCACGATCACGCTCCGCTCTCGCCGCCGGCAGCCCGGCGGCTTGAGCGAAACTTCTATCAACATACGCTCCGCTCTCGCTGCCAGCAGCCCTCGGCAGCTTGAGGGAAACTTCTATCTACATACGCTCCCGCTCCCGCTGCCAGCAGCCCTCGGCAGCTTGAGCGCAGCTTCTGTCTACATACGCTCCCGCTCCGCTGCCAGCGGCCCTCGGCAGCTTGAGCGCGACTTCTGTCGACGTGCGCTCCCGCTCCGCTCGCTGCCGGCGGCCCTCGGAAGCTTGAGCGCGGCTTCTAAACACTTCGTTCCTACACTCTAAGCGACCCGGTTACTTTCGCACGCGAGTACACCGGTACATTCATACATACCTACCTACATATATACAAAATAAATTGATTGAAACTGACGACCCCGGCTTTTCATATGGACTCTTCTTGGACTTTTCTTGGGATTCTCGATCTGGGAAATTTGCGATGCCCCTTGGCTCAAACATTGGTCCTTCGAGCCGGATTTACTGCTTCCCCAAAAACTCTCCAGCCTTCGAGCACGGCATCGCCCTCACCACAGGAATTCTCAAGATAAGTACGCTTGCCTTTTACCATAAACCGCCTCCATTTAGCGGTTTATGTTCCAGAAAAATTCCGCAATTTCAAAGTGCCGCGACCGAAGTACATATATATAGCCTTATATATGTA
>CM019044.1:19404215-19422237 GCA_009664405.1 Drosophila bifasciata
TTCAGTTTAATCTATTAAATACATTTTTGCAAAGTACATCCAATGAAGTGATATGACTGTTTTGGAGCAGCTGCAAATGTTACCGATGAAATCACTCAGTTTCAAATGGGTAGATACATGAATTCAAATAAAGCAGTATGGCGCATATTATCATTCCCCGATCAATGGTAGGCATCCAACTGTAGTTCATTTAGCTTGTAAGATACCTATCTCAGGCTGAGGTAGGCTCAATCTGTCCAGGATTTTCCCCTCATACAAGGAGTTTGTAGCCCGCTGGAACTTTGTGGCGAGGGGGTTGGCCGTGAGACCGAAAGAAGACCTTCTGGCTACGTTACCGGGTGGTGGTAACGGAAATGTTGGTGCTAGCACAATGAAAAATAGCTGACGATTGAGTTCTCTTTTAAATGTTCACGAGTTGTGTTCATTGATATTTAATGATATATAATTGGCGGTGTAGTGTGTTGGCGGGTGTGTTGGTTGAACTGTCTTGAGTGAACCCCGGCACCGTTGGCTGATCGATGTTGGGTGAACTGCCTCGGTTTGACTGCCCCATTGATCATCGGCCCGCGCTATTTAAAGCCGGCACTCCGGTGTGGGGAACCGCTAAGTCTGCAGTTCTGTCTTGGGGTGTGAGGTTCTTGGGAAGTGGGGTTACGGTGTGAGAATGGTCACTTGGGGGTTTCGGGCCGAGGTTGGGTGAATGGGTTTTGGGGTTGAGGTTGGGGTGAGTGGCCTTGCTGACTATGCAGCTGACGCGCTTCTGGGCTGTAATAGCATCGCGGTCGGGTTGGGTGTAGTATGGTTTAATTGTCTTGGTCTTATGGTACTATGATAGTAGTAGGGATATGGTCTTATGATACTAGTAGATGTTATGTGGCTGTGTGTGTAGAGGTATTGTATAGGGCCATGTATATGGTCCGTTACAAGCTGTTCATCTAGAAAACGGTCAACGCGTTTTTTCCACACCCGGAAATGTAATGCGAAGAGCTGTGCAACCATCAGCAACAACAACTTCAACTGCATTTTTTGCGTTGTGTCAAGCAGATGATTTTGCGAAAACATTGCTTTAAGCTGAAGTAACCGAATATTATACATGGAATAATTAGTTCAAAGTTTTCCAAAGGCGAAGACGCGGAGAAGAGTGTTATTATTTGCGATTGTTGATAATAAATGTTAGTGGACCAACATAATTTGAATCTTTGCGAACTGTTTATGAAGAATTTGTGGGACGTATCGCGAAGCATACGAACGATTGAATTTGATTGAGAATGACATGCATCTTACACTTGAAGATTCAGTATTGTCATCAAGTCCACATCAAATTCTGACAATTTTCGTAATTATTATAGCCACGTGTATTCCAGCAAAACTAACTACATTGTGGCAAAATCATCCATATCATTTGTCAGAGGATTTTTACATCGATTGCCGTCAAATGGGTTAAAACCAGGACTATACACCGGAAATTTACAAAGAAGCGTTGATCGCTTTTGAAGACCTTTGCTTGATAATGGGCAAGGCATTAGCTCAATTAGGTATGACAGCGCCTAATCGTGAAATATCACACGACCTTTTAACAAAGAACTGGAGCGTGAACAACAGTATGATCGTGCCGAGCTTAATGCGTCTTTGTGCAAAAACAATGAGCCAAGGTTATATATCCATCAAAAGAGCGGTTTACGACCAAATATTGCGAGCTATCGAAGAACAACATGGTGGACTGTTTTTTTGGATGCAGCTGAGGTACCGGAAAACACGACCTTTAACAAAAGAACTGGAGCGTGAACAACAGTATGATCGTGCCGAGCTTAATGCGTCTTTGTGCAAAACAATGAGCCAAGGTTAAATATCCATCAAAGAACGGTTTACGACCAAATATTGCGAGCTATCGAAGAACAACATGGTGGACTGTTCTTTTGATGCAGCTGGAGGTACCAGAAAAAACGTTTGTCATTTCGATTATTTGGCCTGCATTGGCTGCCACATTTTTGATGGTGGTCGCACGGCGCACTTTTGCTCTTAAGTTGCCCTTGAACATGCAGGCTGACGATAATCCTCATGCAACTTTTCAAAAAGATCTGCAATGGCGAGTTGCTGCAGCAATACTCTTTTATTGTATGGAATGTATTATGGCCAACAAGATGTCACGGAACACTTAATCATACGTTGAAAGATATTCGTGGAGATAATCGATTGTTTGGTGGTGCATAGATATTGTTAGCAGGTGAAGTCAGACAAACAGATCCTGAAGTCAAACAAGGAACTGCTGCTGTTGAAATTAATGCGTGTTTGAGAACATATCATTTGTGGCACTCTGTGAAAACAGTTAGATTGACTAGAAATGTACGTATTCAATTGCAAAACGATGCTTCAGCAGATTTTTTTTCCAGACAACTGTTAGACATTGGTAATGGCATACATCCCGTTGACAATTTGGCTTTATAACGCCTCCAATAATTTTTTTTGCATTTTTTTTGCCCTCGAAGAATATTGATTCGGAGTGTGTTTCCAAATTTTGTACAAAAATTATAGAAACCAACACCTCGTTGAGGGAAAGAGCAATTTTGGCCGGAACAAATAAAATATGTCAATGAGATCAACGCATCTGTTTTGAATTCCATCCCAGGAGAAATGGTTGCGTATAGGTGATTGATACAATTATCAATCAAGATGATGTAAGTTATCTAGTCGAATTTCTAAATTCATTGGATTTACCTGGATATCCGCAATAATATTTACAAGTAAAAGTTGGAGCCACCATAATTATGCTGCGGAATCTTAATCCACCACGTTTTTGCAATGGTACAAGACTTGCTTTTTGAAAAAAGTTTTGACTAATTTAGGTTGGGGGTTTATAGGGCTGCTCCACCTAAGTCGAGGTCACTCGGAGGCAAGAATTGCCCATTGTGATGCCCACACTCGTCATGGGGATTACGTCCGGCGCCTAGGAGTGTTTCAGGAACCATCCCGGAGGCCTCAACAAAGAGCATCAGCCTCCAAAGGCATGTTTGCCAGGCTGTCCAAGTCCTCGTGAAAGGCGCTGCCGAGTATTCGGTGACGCCTTCCATGAGTGCAGGACAGCCACAGAGAAGATGCTGGATGCTCTCTATTTCCTCCCTCGTCCCTGCAGCTGCGGCAGAAGTCATGATGGGGCAATCTGTACCTAGTGGCCATGTGGCCGATGACACAGTGCCCCGTTATAACTCCTGTCAGTGTTCGCACCTGACTCTTCCTGAAACCTAAGAGAGTCTTAGTGCGTTTAGGGTCATAGTGGGGGCAGAGCGAGCGAGATCTCACAGTTGCGTTGCGTTCCACCGTCTGTCTGATCTCGTTCTAGCTCGACCCATCATCTGCGAGATGATGTCTCGCAGCGGCCTCCGTATATCGCTGACTGCGTCCGCCAGTGGTTTGCCGATCCATTTCTGGCACACTCGTCCGCACTCGTTGCCCGCGATGTCGGTGTGACCCGGGACCCGTGAGAGTGATTGATTGCGCCCGATCTGGTTTAGCGCGTCCACTGTGTCACGTACGAGTCTGCTCGTGATTTTACAGGAAACCAGGGCTTTGATAGCAGCTTGGCTGTCAACACAGTTTGCTATGTTCCTCTGAGGTATCTCCAAGGTGTATATCAACTTTGCCGCTTGCCATACTGCGTATATCTCCGCCTGAAATACACTGCACCAGTCTGGTAGTCTTAGGGATATGTTGGTTGCTAGTTCTTCAGAGAAGATTCCAGCTCCTGTCCCTTCGGCTGTCTTTGACCCGTCAGTGAAGATGGAGAGCACGTTCTGCCCAAGAGCAGCGTTACGCGTCCATTCCTCTCTTTTCCGGTATGTGTCCTTTAAAAATTCCTCTTCCATGAAAACTCCGAGACACAGTAGTCGCTCCGTTCGCCCGTTCCACTTTCCTCCTTACGATGTATTGTGGCGTGGCCATAAGGCGATGGTTGAAGAACCGCGGCTGAAAAGCCTCGCGGCACTTTTGTCTCAGCCTTGCACTAAGGTGGAGGTCTATGGGCTCCAGGTTTAGCATGGTGTCCAGAGCAGCCTGTGGGGTGGATCTGAGGGATCCAGTGACTCCAAGGCATGCCGTCCGCTAAACTTTCCGGAGGTTCTCGAGGTGGGATTTGTGTTGGCCGCTTCCCAACCACACCAAGCTTTCCGTATGTCAGAATGGGTCTTATTACTGCTGTGTACATCCAATGGATGATGTGCGGTTGTAAGCCCCATGTCCGTCCAAAGGTGTTCCTACAGATGTAGAAAGCAGCCATTGCCTTTTTTTTTCCATTCCTCCGTGTTTTCTCTTCCAAGAGAGTTTGAGTCTAGGATGACATCAAGATACTTGGCTTCTTTTCGATAACTCAAGCGCCGTTCCACCAATTGCTGGTAGTTTGAAGTTTGGTATCTTGTATTTTCGTGAGAACAACACCAGTTCTGTCTTTTGGGGGTTAACCCCCAGACCGTTTTGGTGTGCTCCAGCTCGCGGTCGTTCCCAGTGCATATTCCAGAAGATCACTGATTGTAGGTAGGAACTTACCCGTTACCAGTATCACTAGATCATCCGCATAGGCCACGACCTTTTATATCCGCTCCTCCCCAACTGAATAAGAAGGTCGTTGAGGACTAAGTTCCACAGGAGAGAGGGATATAACCCCTGCGGAGTACCTCGTGTGACCGCCTCCCCTTGAAGAGGAGGTGCCGAGACCAGCGCTGATCGTTCTGCTCCTGAGAACGCTGTCCAGCCATAAGGTTACCGTCGTGTGTGCCAATCTTGGTCAGTGCGGCCGTTATTGACTCGATCCTGACGTTGTTGAAGGCTCCCTCTATGTCCAGGAAGGCCGCCAAAGCATATTCCTTATGGCTGAGAGTCTTTTTCGATACCCCCACAACCTCGTGTAGTGCGGTCTCAACTGATCTACCTTTTGAGGTAGGCGTGTTGAGCTCCGCTGAACACTTGTCTGTCGAGTTTGGTCCTTATGTGTAGATCGATCAGCCTTTCCATCGTTTTCAACAAAAATGAGGATAGACTGATTGGTCTGTAGTCCTTGGGGAGATGTGGTTTATCTTCCCGGCTTTGGGGATGAAGACCACTCTCACCTCTCTCCATGCTTGGGGAACGTACCCAATGGAGACATCCTTCGAAGATTTTTTCTTTTTAGCCATGGTAGCAGGGGCAGGCAGGCTTCCTGCAACATGGCTGGTCGTACATCATCCGGCCCCGGTGACTTGTAGTAGGACCGAAGGATTTAATGGCCCAGATAATCTTGTCTGGTGCCATAATGTCACGTATGAGATCCTCAGTGTCCTCTCCCCGGTATGGCTCAGTGTCGTTGATGTCGTTGGATTCGTCACCGGTGACATCTGAGCATCCCGGGAAGTGGGTGCTCATGAGGAGCTCTAGGGATTCCTGACTGTTTTCTGCAAAGACACCATCCTGGTTGATAGCATCCTTTGATAGCACCCGTCGAAGCCTTGAAGCCTCGGTGGTACCATCTATGGCATCGCAGAAGGCAGCCCAAGATTCTTTTCGCCTTCCTACAGGTGTTCCTGTAGGTGTTAAAGCTGCGACGATATTCGTCCCAGCTTTCCTGTGTGTTTGCCCCTTTTGCCCTGTTGAAGAGCCTCCTTGACTCCTCCTGACTTCGCTCAGCTCCCTCGTCCACCACGGGTTGCGGTTGGACTTTGGAGGTCGGCTGATCGGGCAAGATTCAAGGAAGGCCCCCCCCTGTAGGGCTTTTAGTGACATTCTGAGCCGCTTCCCTCTAGTGCTTCCGTTTGAAGGATGTTCCCTTCCGGTGGGGAGGGTAGTGCCTTCTTTAACGGTTGCGGAGAAGCGGCTCCAGTCTGTCCGCTTGGGATTGCGGTAGGCCTTGGGCCTTTTCTCTGTTCCACTTGATGCTGAACACTATCCTGTAGTGGTCCGGAGAAGGAGCACTCACCGGACACATGCCAATCATCAATGGTTAGGAGTCACTGTCCGAGGCAAGTGTTATCTCAATAACCTCTGCACGGTTCTTGTTGCGGAAGGTGGGATGGTCTCCCCGGTTGCACACAACAAGATTTGTGGACAGAATGTACTCGAACAGCGACTCTCCTCTGGAATTTGTGCCCGTGCTTCCCAAAGGGAGTGGTGGGCATTCGCATCGCAACCTAGGACGATGTCGAGACCCTCTTTCCGCGCTTGGTGGATTAGGCCCTGACATCCCCGAGGGTGGGTCCTTCTTCCTCGTACGGCAGGTATGCCGAGGCTAGGTATAGGTTTTTCCCGTCCTTCCTCTCACATAGTGCCACCGTTAGGTCCGGAGTGCTGTACCTGCAAGAAAACAGAACATTAAGCTCGCTTCTTACCACGATACAGGTTCTTGGCTTACCCACGGGGTGGAGAAGGCGGTATCCGCGACCGTTCAGTCCCCAAACCCCTCCCTTAACTGTCCAGGGCTCTTGGATGAGGGCCACGTCTACCGCCTTCTCGTCCATAAACCGCAGCAGGTCCGCCGATGGTACACTTGAGTGATGCAGATTAATCTGCACCACCTTCATGCTGTTCAGCGGACCTGGGGGTGTCGCGGTACTACTACCGCCAGTGTGCCCATACCAAAAGATATGCGGCAGTCCTTTTTCAAGGAGTTTGGCAAGGCTTTCTTTGACCAATACTGATCCAGAGTTCCTTGCCGTTCCTTGTCTCGCGCATTCGCCCGTGTCATGGTCCAGTCCGACGTTCCCAGGATCCGGTTCTGTGCTTGATCAGGGACAAGTGTGTCCTCATCCGCCTTGATTGGGGAGGAATCCACACCTTCATAATCGTTCTCCTGGGAATCTCATCGATGGGGACCACGCAGAGAGCCGCTCCTGGCCAAAGTTCACCAAAACCTTGGACCGTGGTTTTGAGAAACTCAAGAGTTTCTGCGTTACCACAGGCCACTGCTTTGCCCCTTATACCACTTGATGCCCTTGAACTCGCAGATAAACGGGTTGTTCGCGCGAACAATGGCATCCTTCATGGCGGTCAGGATCTCCGATTCCGCCTTCAGCCAATTTGCGTCCGATGGTTTCCCTTCCGGGTGGCTTCGGTCGATTATGGCCGTCTGTAGCTCAGGCGGTGCTCCTCAGGCTTTGCCAGGATGTCCTCTGGTTTCGCCTTCTTCGGCTCGGAGGCTCTTACGGAGTCATCCGTTCTCGCCGCTTGAACCTTGGTCTCGACCAGTCGGTTCCACCGTTGCCTTCTGTACAGAGGGCGTTGGTAGTACTGGCGCTTGCCGTGTTCTGCGGTTGAGGTGTGGTCTTCTCCTCTGCTTCCCGGATACCTTCTTCCCCTTTCTCCCTCGCAAGTTCGCAGACGATGACGTTGAGGGTTGGTCCAACATCGTCTTCGTGCCAGCTGCTGCTGACGGTGAAGACGATGGCTTGGGGTCCTCTGCCACCGTCGCGTGTACGCTTGGGGGGACTGGTCTCCGCTGGCAGGAGCGACTCCGTTCAGCCGCTCGTACCTCCGCACGTTCTGCTCGTGCTTCTTCCTAAGGCTCCTTTCCCCGCGGTCAGTGTTTTCGGGGGCCTTTGGCCATACCACGAAGGTATTTCACCGATGCCCTGTATCCCGAAAAAGCCGTTTGTGTCGGGTTTGAGCCTCATCCTCCGTCTCAGGTAGCGGACTCGAGTCGACCTGGATGGTGGGAACCGAGACTTGCGGCTCCGCCCCTCCGCCTCGTCAAGGCAGCCTTGGCCAACTCTGCCTCCGACACAAGGCGAAGACGAAGCGTCGCTGGTTGGCCAACTCTGCCTGCGGACACTGCTTGGGGCACAGTGAAGACGAAGCTTCCGTCGCTCGGGGGTTCCTGGTTCCAGATCCTGCGCTCGCACCCCCAATCACCGCCGGTACTGGCCTCCGACTCCCTGCACCGTAACTGTTAACTCGTTAATGGACATCTCCCATAACGTATGCGTTTTTAGCCCTACCGCCAGGGTGAAACTGGCTTCGGCGCTGGCTTGACCTGCCCGGCTTGTGGCCCTTCTGGCAGCATGTGCTGCCGCCGGTATAGCTCGGGGTCCTTACGCTTACTAAACCCCTCATCACGGCAAGATGGTAGTTCGCCGAGGGGGTGTGACTAATTTACTTGTAGCAACTATTTTGACTGGAAAATTTTGTGGTGAAAGGTTTAAATTCGAGAATTCCGATGATTCCCACCGACATGCCATTTTGATTTCAAACGACTACAATTTCCCATTCGTCTTGCTTTTTGCAATGACTATTAAAAAATCACAAGGACATTTGCAAATTTCAGGTTTAAATTTTGAGCATCCGGTAGCTCACGAGTAGCAAACCTTCAGCCGTAATTATTCATTGTACCAACGGCAAAACAAAAAAAAATTGTACGGAGTCGCTGTGAAATAAAATATTTTGTACCCGTAGCAGCCGCTGGCAAATGTGATTTATTGGAATTTTAAATATTGTATCAGTTTTTACATTTTACATTTAACATTTGTTTGCGCATCGCTCACTAATCTAGATTATGTTTTGCGGTCAACACACGAACACTGAACGAGGCAGCATGTTTGAGCGTGAGTGTGCGGGCTGAGAGAATTTTAGCGACAATCATCCCCAGTAAATGACTTAACTGCAATGGGAGGCCAAATATTTGTTGAAAATTCAATTTGATTCATTGTGATCCGATCTGAACTAAATTCAAATCTGGTAGATATGATCCCGGCACAATACAAAATTTTTCGTTTTTACCTATCATCAAAATTGTGGATTTTCGTCTTTGGGGGTGGGAAAACATAAAAAAATTTTTGGGAAAAGGTTTGGTTTATTTAGTGTTAAAATTTATTGAGATCGAACAGCTTCGTTTGAACAAAACCCGACTCGAGTACATATATACAGCAAAGAGTTTGAATGAGCTTGATTCCGAAATGAATTTACGGTTGTTGCTTTCGCCCTCGGTGCTGGTACAGTGCATTCAAATTTGGGACATACGTACGGACGATAGATATGGTTTTTCTATGATTCTGCATTTTACCCGTTTTATGCTATCTTCAAAATTGTGGACGCGCATCGTTAGTGCTGCCCAAACGGCTTTGTGTCGTGAAGAGTTTGAAACATTTTTCTAGACAATGAGATATAAATAATTTAAAATAAAAAAAATTTTGATGACTTTATAAATATCCGAGCAATGGGCGGACAAACACGCCGTCAACAGGCGCTCCAGTTGGTGAAGTGGTGGCTAGTGCTGATCCAGCTACTAGCCGGAAAAAATTGTTGAACCTCAAGACAAGGGCCATCTTCGACCGACTTCAAAATTGTGCTCCCAATTGGACGTTGAAACGTTGCGCAGCTTGGATGAGTAAAGATCTGAAGGGCTTTTAGATCTGTTGGACAAATTGCAGTCAATTTTTTATGTCAATGTTTGACCGGTCCGAGCAGGATTTTCCAACTATTGCTAGCGACTTGCCTGGGCAGTTCGGCTTTGCTTTGCTGCTTTGCTGAAAATGAAAACCGTCCTGCACCGTGAGTTAGGCAAGCACTCAAGGCCTACGCAAAAAAAATTTTCGAAAATAATCCCAACGAAACGCAGTCCATAACGTATATGGCCAATCGATTGCGCTTGCGCGTTTTGCAGCTGACTTTTAGTTCAGCGGTCGCCTATACCGAGTGGTCAATTTTTTGATTCAATGTTCACGGCGGGTTGTATCGAAAAGTTGCAACATTTGCGATCATAATCGGGCGGCGCCGCGTAGTGGACACCATTAGTTCGTTGCAGATAAACCAGGACAACTATACGATTGCCTTAGATATCCTTAAAAACGATGGGAGGGTGCAATCACCGTCATTATCCACATTTGCACACATCCACTATTTGGGCTGGAGCGCGTGCCCTCATCGGTTGGCAGGCCCCGGGGCGTTTACGGACTCCGTCACCGCACATCTTCGCGCGCTGGAAGCGCTGGCAACAAAGAAGGACATCGGCGATTGCGTAATCGTTCACGCAGTCGTTCAGAAATTGGACAGGACTACTCAATCCAAATGGTAAGAAGGCTCGTCGAATCAAGATCTTCCCTCTTTTAGAAGTTGTCTGCCTTTTTGGACAAAAGATTTCGTACCCTGGAAAACGTTGAGCACGCCCTGCATGGGAATTCTGGTCAGGTTAGCAGGACAGCAAAGACCGTGAGTACGTACCCTAAAAAATCATTCTTTGCATCGGCGGGCATAGTTTTTGTGAGCTATATATGTGCCCAAGAAATTTGATTTGAAAATGACAAGCGCTTTGAGAAGATGTCTTCGAGAGCGCGCGTCATAAGGAATCGACCAAGCGATTTTGGCACTGTGCATTAACTGCTTGCATAAAGGCTATCAGATGCGAGATTGCCGATCAGGTCCCTGCCGTAGCTGCCAATCAAAGCACCATACGCTGCTTCATTATATGCCATCGCAAATGGTATCTGCGCATTCCATGGATCAATCTGCCGTTGTCATCCCAGCTTAAAATTAAAACTATAAAAAATGGTTGCAGTTTCGCCCAGCGCGCTCCAGTCCTCTGTATCTCGTCTGATGTGGTGCCCAGTAGCAGCATCTGTTGTGCTCATCCAAAGATCTGGCTGGCACGTTTGAACGGGTGAACTCGGGAGGCTGCAATCGACTTCAGGCCCTGTTACCCCAGTCGTCATTGTTCGTTGCATCGCAAAGACTTTTTGGACGCCTGGGCCTGCCCCCTTGTTCAGTTAGATGAGTTGGTTCGTCAGTTCTGGGAAGTAGAACATGTTTCAATCTCAAGGATGTCACGCAAGTTTCATTGTGAAGAGCACTTCAACGCATTCTATGGTAGGTGGCTAACGGGGGAACTCCGTTCATCTGTCGATGAAGAAGTGATGTAGGAGATAGGCGATTCGTTTTGCAGGCAAAAAGGCGATTTGACGGCGGTGATTGAGCGCAAGTTTAGTCGAAGTCCGAAAAGGTTAAGGAGCAATACGCAGTGCGTTCATTAAGGACCACTTAGACCTTAAGCATATGTCGTCTGTGCCTACAGATTCTTAAATTCTTAAAAAGAGTGTAAATACTTCTTGCCGCACCATTGCACACATCAAGAGGAGAGTTCGTCCACAAAGTTAAGGGTCGTGTTCGATGGCTCCGCAGTGACGTCGTCTGGATTCTCGTTGAATGAGCTCCTAATGGCAGGGAACATTAGGATTCACACAATTCAGGCAAAGCTTTTCACCACTCTAGTGCGGTTGTACATTTCCTATTGGAATTGGGGAAATATCTGTAAGATGTACCGATGTGTGCGCGTGACAGAGCCAGATTCACTGTTACAGTGTATCTTGTGGCGTGACTCACACAAAGACAATATGCAAGTCTTTAAGCTGTCACGTATGGCACCAAGCCTGCTTCATTTTTGGCCATCCGTGCAATGTAACAACTCGCCATGGATAAGTCCTTGTCGTATCCATTGGGCTCGAAAGTCGTTTTGCGGGACTTCTATGTTGATGACATGATATCAGGAGGCGATTCCCTACTGACATGCGGAAGATCCGACAAGGAAACCCTTTTAAAGTTTGACGACGGGAGCGACATTACAAAGACTCTTGCGAACTTGAAGATAGAAGCACTCAACTGCAAATTCTATTGTTGCTCAGACTCCTCTGTGGTGCTGTCGTGGCTGAAGGAAGAGTTTTCGAAATTCGACGTGTTCGTTGCCAACAGGGTCGCTGCAATACGGCAGCTGACACAGGGAATGGAATGGCATTATGTCCCGACCCCGTTGAATGCGGCTGACATAATTTCCAAGGGAGCCTCCCCGCAGGAACTCTTACAGTCGTCTCTATGGATGAAGTCACCGGAATTTCTACAAAAGGAGGAAGATAGTTGGCCTAGATCTTGTTTTCCAGAGAGTGACCTTCCTGAAGCTCGTCAGAAGGATCTGCTCACTTCGGCTCGAGTGGACATTTCGCGTACACTCAAGTATATCAACTCCTTTGGCACGATGCAACGAATTTTGGGTTCTCTTTAAATTCGTCAAAAGGATTAGGTCACCAAAGCTTACACTCGAGGATATTCGTGGGGGAACCCACATGCTCCTTCGCATTGTTCAAAGGGCTTCGTTGCCTCCAGCTCTTTACAAGTACCGCTTTGACGAATGGAAAGAAAAACCGATTCTTCAAGCAGTTTTGCGTTGCTGTCTCCCTGTTCTGGACTCGGTTGGATTAATTCGCATGGTTGGACGACTTCAGCACTCAACGCTTGGGATAGAAGCTTCGCCATCAATTATTTTACCAAAGGATCATCCGTTGACATTTGCCGTCGTTGAACACTTTCACCGAAAGTGGCTTGATTCGGTTGTTGGATTGGCCGATAGGTGGAATAAAGACAGTTTCTCGCGCATTACGGAAATGTATCGTCTGCAGAAAATATCTGCATCGTCTCCACCGGCTTTCACGGTGACCGGGATTGACTACTGTGGACCCTTCTACTGCAAGACCGATTTACGCAACAAGGCCCCACAAAGTGCAAAATTTCTGTTTATTTGCTTCGCCACCAAGGCAGTATGGCTGGAGCTGGTGAAGGATCTGACGAAACAGCTTCGTTCTTGGCCGCCCTCAAACGTTTTATGGCCCCAAAATGCATTTGGTCGGACAATGCGACCAACTTCGTTGGCGCAAGGAAAGAGCTGGAGGACTTAAAACGCCTGTTCTTGAGTCAGAAGCACATTGACGATGTTTATGCGCACTGCCTGAGCAGTGGCTTCGATTGGCGCTTGATCTTTGCGCTATCTGTAGCTCTTGAGAGCAGAGCGGAGTAATATAGTCCAACGACCCTTGCCAAATATTTGTTTATGTTCAATAACCCTTCGCCACGAACACACGGCTTGAATTTGTCGCTGCATAGTTGCCAAAAAGAATAAAGCCCAAGTTTTAAGTTTAACGACTTCGCGTTTTACTTTTTTGCTGGAATTTATTGAAGCGGTCGGAAAAGCCCGGCAGCTCACAACAGATGCATACACACAGATTTTTTTTTACAAATGTATATTATAGATATAAAAGGACAACCAACATTGATTTGATAAAGTTTGAACAAAAATGAATTTGAATTTCAAAATTCACTGTCACTTCCGTAAGGAGGGATTTGAAGAACCTTATTGACCTCACCTACGTCAGCAACGCGCTCGCACGCCACGACCGATGGAGGCTCAGCGAGGGCTACACCGTCAGCGACCACGAGGCAATCGAGTACTCGATAGGCTGGCCTGGTTGAGTGGGAGGACTGGGTCCAGATGCGATCCCCAACAGAGCGCTAAAGCTAGCACTAGCGCTGCTTCCGAAGGAGGTTGCTGGCCTTTTCAACCATTGCCTACAGGAGGGCACGTTCCCGAAAGGTGGCAGAGACAACGGCTGCTACTGCTGGCCAAGCCGGGCAAGCCACCAGGAGAGGCCCCCTCCTACAGGCCCAGCTGTCTATTGGACACGATTGGAAAGGTCTTCGAGAGGGTGACCGCAATGAGGCTGAGTGCAGCCATCGAAGCTGCAGGCGGTCTCTCCCCGGACCAATATGGCTTCAGAAAGGGAAGGTCAACGCTGGACGCCATCTCGAGGGTAGTCGGAAAGGCAAAAGAGGCATCCGAAGGAACCAAGTGGAGAGGCGGAACTAAGTCCTACTGTCTGGTGGTGACACTAGACATCAGGAACGCCTCAAACTCGGCCGATTGGGGCCTAACGCTGGAGACCTTGAAAAGCTTTAATATCCCTGCTGAATATAGCTAACAGCTATTTAAGCGCCAGGGTACTCACGATGAACACAAGTCTGGCTTCCAGAGCATACGAAGTCTCTGCCGGAGACAGATCCGTTTGAGGTTGCCGATGCCAGCCAGCACAAACTGCGTTGGATTCGCGGACGACGTTGCCAAACCACGCGCAGCCTGTCGCCGTGTGGTCAAGCTGGTCACCCACCCCTCGATTCTATTCTGCTGGGAATGTGGAAAACGCGGCACTCGGACCATCGACTGCTGCCGCCAAGCCACGTCGGGAAACGACACGCGTCTTTGACTGACACGGGATCAGCCGAAATCGACGCCAACCCAGACCCGCGACTAAGCAACTCACTGCCTGTGAACGACGGCCGGATAGTGACGATGGTGACAATAGGAGGACAAACAACAGAGGCCACTATCGACACCAGGGCATCCCGAAGCTTTGTCAGCGCCAACCTAGCCCGCCAACTAGACAACAACTCTAACCTACAAGATGCATGCGTCCGCATACGCCTGGCTGACGGCTCAGTCAGGGAGATCACACAAGTTCTACTGGCGCACATCAAGCTGGATCAACGAGAGATCCAAATCCCACTCCTGCTCCAACCAAACATGTTGGAGCAAGTTATTGTCGGTATGGACTTCCTATGTGCCATCGGAACGACGATCCAATGCGGCACCACGCTGCTGAAACTACGAGAAGCCACGTCCAGGACACCGAACCAAGCAACAATAAACCTAAGCCAACCGCGGCGAACACACGTCCCCGACCTACCACAAGGAATACGGCATCCAACACCGCAACGAAGAATATGACAGCGAAACCAACCACAGCGATAGCGAAGCACCGGCCCACAACGGAGAACGCGAATCGGAAAGAAGCACCGGTAAACTGCAACCAAGCAAACGGGAAAACGAATCCCACGGCCACTATGGAGCACCCGCGTCCATAGTGCGGTTACATCGAACTCGGCTACCATAGCAAAATGCCCCAAATCTCTACTCGAGATGGCTCAGCAGTAATAAAAATTAGCCTGATATGGGTCGGGTCCCAAAATTGAAGGTCACTGCATTCTCAGCCGCAGAATCGCGAGCCATCATCATCCCTGCCTATATACAGTTTGGTGAAAGAGGTTTCAGTGGGGGATATGCGGATTGACGGTTGTTTACTCGACCAGGACACCATTATCGACCGCATCAAACCTATCAACATTGAAACCTCCAGCATCTGCGATCCTGCCTACGTGACTCGGCGTTGCAAAAGTTCATGCGCTGGAATTTCTTTTTTAAACGAGAATATAGATTGGGATTCAGATATTCAGGCGCACATTACAGGCTGTTGCAAATAAACCTTCATTCCGTTTTTTGCTCGACTCCCATCACTGCTCTTATCGTCCCAAATATGTATCGGCAGCCAAGTCACAGCGTGAACATTTGAAGAAGATTCGAAACCTGCCACTCGCCGTACCAGGATTTTATAAACCTCAGGCATCGATCTGCTGATTGGTGCAAAACTGTTTGAAGGCGGGTCACGTATTGAGCAAATCAAGCCTCAGGATTACCAATAATTCAGAAAACCTTGGGATAGGTCGTGAGCTAGCAAACGCTATGTCCCATCGTTGTGGGCTCACGCGCTACTTTTGCAAATGATGAAAAGAAAACGCTAGACAAATCCTCGCAATGAGCAAGGTTGTCTGAACCCTTCATAGATGGACATAGATGGTGCGAGGTCCTGGCTCTCGCTGAGGGGTTCAAATTGGCTGCGGATACAACCAACTGGATATGTATCTAGATTCTGTCGAGGGGTGGAGGGGACAGGAATCAAATCTTCAAGGTCAATCCCCTTACCTGGGTTTCCACATCGACACAAGGCTGTTCTTCAAGGAGCACCTGCAGTACGTGCCGTTGATGCTGGTAGACCGAAACATTACCCAGACGAAGCGCAACATATTGTTCGCCGCGAGTGTTATGAAAACGCTCAGGTCCATTGAGAGAAGGCGGAAGATGCAGACGGAGTAGGTGTTACCGCGCTTACGAAGCAATGCCTTGCGGCAGTACCACTCGACGCACGAACCCCTACCACCATCAGTCCTTTGTCAGTCACCAAAACTATTTATATTATATTGTTATTAGGTTTAAGTACTTGAAAGATAGATAAACTAATTGAATACAACGAATGCCTCTATCCGAGTGGTGTCGCCGTTAACGCGACACTACTTTTATACCCGTACTAAGTCGGTATGATTTAAGTGAAATTTTCACTAGGGCGTGGCGAAATTTTGAACTTGTACTGAAGCGGTATCACAGGAGTTTGCTCAAAAAGTTTAGTTGCTCTAGCTCTTAGCTGAGATCGGGGCACTCATCTGTACGAGCTTTTTCTATCGATACGTTGGTGTGTGTTGAGTGCGAGCGAGAGGGTTTGATTTTTCTCGAAATGTTTTTTCTTTGTGTCTATACTAATGATCCGATCCGGTTCAGATTTAGGTCTCTGAAAGATTCCAGCTTTCTCTAGCAACGTTTGCATTTTTAGTTTTGCTGATCTTCAAAATTCTGTACGCCACAGATGTGCGCCCTTTTGCCGGCAAAACCCAGGCGATATGTTGAAATGGAACATTTGTAGAGTGGGATATCATATCGGTGTGGAAAAATGGAAGCATTCTCTGGCGGAGAATTATACATAGCCTGCGACCAGACGAGAAATGGAAAAGGACGGAAATGGCTATATCGTTTGGCAGCTATTTCTGCTGCAAAGGGTCAGACAAATATTTATGGGGATTGGAAGATGCTTCTCTATGTTCCAGAAGCTTTTACCACAAATACAATATGAATCGGTTCATTCAGTACGGGTATAATCGCAGTCGAAACATCGCGTCTGCCTCGGATGGAACGCCGAAGGTGGCGCTCCAGTTGGTGAACAGGTGGCTAGCGGTGCTGATCCAGCTACTAGCCAAATTGCATTCTTGAATTTTGTCAAGACAAGTGCCATCTTCGACCGACTTCAGGCCCGTTCAAACATACGACGTTGAAAACGTTGCGCACCTTCCGATGATGCGTGATCTGGGGGCTTTCTAGATCTGTTGGACGCAGATTTTCCATACGCTCATGACCGATTTGAGGAGCGATTTTCCAACGAGTAGCGACTTTGGAAGGGCAGTTCACGCAGCCTTTGCTGAAAAGGACCAGGATCGGCTCACCGGAGTTACGCAAGCACTCAAGGCCTACGCATTGGTGTTTTTTCCGAATAATCCCCGCGAAACGCAGGGCATAACGTATATGGCAATCGAAGCGCTTTGCCAAACAACGGCTGATCCGAGGAGTCGCGGGCCTATACTCAGTGGTCACGGATTTTTATTCAATGTTCGAGGCGGAGTTGTATCCGAAAACTTCCGGCCATTTGCTTCGCCAGGCAACGACCCCCGCGATGGACAAGCTAGTTCGACGCCAGGGCACCTGCTCATACGGAAGCCTTAGATATCCGCTGCCGCCCGATTCCGCGCAAGACGACAAATGCAGCAAGGGTATTTGGTTTGAAGCGGTGGCGCATCGGTCCGCGCAGGCTGAGGGGCGGCAGGGCTGGTCCAGGACCATTTTCGGCCAGCCTGCAGCAGCGGCAGCAGATCGTCCACCGAAGGGCCGAACCTCGAGGGAAAGAATGATCAGTGCTCGTCCACGGGGACAACGCACCGCCTCAAGAAGTGGACCACAGGGCGAGTGCAACAGGGCAACAACGGCAGGAGAATATGGCAAAGTACGCGTGGCAGAAGTGCAAACGTCCGCAGGCGTTATTAAACGTGCGATTCAAAACTGGGAAAAAATGTTCAATTGATGGTTAGCGCCGGAGGCCTTCAACGGGCCGGAATGTTCGAGTTGAATGTAAAACAAAATAATAGTATAAGAACGGCTGTTAGATCACGTTCAGTCGCCGTTATAAACCTCAGGATCAGATATAACTCTCCCAAAAATGTTCTATCGGCTGCCTGAGAGAAAACATGGGCGACCGTTGCATCGCTGGCTGCGACCAGTTTTTCGTTTAAGGTAAAGAAAACTTTTAAAAAATAGTGCATTTTCGTCGTCTCGGCACAAGTTACTGGTGTTTAATCTTTGTGCGAATAAAGCTCTCCATATTGGTCTGCAAATATCTGGATAATCACCACATTAAGGAAAGTTCTCGGAGAAACAATGCCGAATGTGTTGGTGGTATTCCCAGTGCAAAATTTGAGCGTGAACCAAGCCACCATTGTGTGAGTTGTGTGTGTGCTTATTACAGCATCATAGCCGGTGGCCTCAAAT
>CM019044.1:19422537-19457935 GCA_009664405.1 Drosophila bifasciata
GACGCCACCCCGATCTTCGCCAACCCACTGGAGTACCTTCCGCGTACTGACATTAACACCACGTCCGAAATCTTCGTCGCCCAACCAAGTCGTTGCTGCGAAAACAGAGTCGCCACTGAGACCCGCCTGGCCATACATCGATCTGGAGACATTACAACCCAGGTATACCGCCAGACCCACGAAGCTACGCCACCCACGGTCAACGCTAACCCGATCGTCGCCCACATAAGCGACTACCCAGGTAGGATCGAACCCCCCAGCGCGTTCGACACAACCATCCTCCCAGAAGACCCAGACCAGCCGAAGGACCCCGACACCCCCGATCTCACCGAACCCGACCTAGAATTGATCTCCGATCCCTTGCCGCCAGACATAGCACCACAGATCCAAGAATTTCTGGACACAGAACTTCCAAAGTTCAATAATCTCCATGGGACCTCCAACATTTCAGAGCACACCATCGTCATGAGGGTTAATCGACCCATCAAACAGAGGTACTACCCAAAGAACCCAGCCATGATGCGGATTATCGACGAGCAAGTCGACCAATTGATTCAAGAAGCTCATCGAACCCTCACGAAGCCACCACAGCGCCCCCATCGTACTCGTACGTAAAAAGAACGGCAAATGGCGCATGTGCGTGGACTACCGACAACTCAACGCTCACTCTATTCCTGACGCATACCCACTGCCCAGAATCAACTACATCTTGGAGCGCCTACAGAAAGCACGCTTCATAACCACCCTAGATCTGAAGAACGTATACTGGCAAATACCCATGGCCAACGGAAGTAGAGAAGCCTCCGCCTTCACGGTCCCCGGCAGAGGTCTCTATCAATGGAAAGTGAGGCCCTTCGGATTACATTCTGCACCAGCAACATTCCAACGGGCCCTTGATACCGTGATTGGTGCCGACATGGAACCCTACGCATTCGCATATTTAGACGACATTATCGTCGTCGGACGAGACTTCAAGGACCACCTACACAACCTGGCAATAGTCCTCTCGCCTTCGAAAAGGGAACCTGCGGATAAACGCGGAAAAGTGCACCTTTTCCAAAGCCGGATCAAATATCTTGGTCATGTCATCAGCGAAGAAGGTATCCACACGGACCCCGACAAGATTGCTGCCGTCAAAGAACTCAAGTCACCCACGAACCTAAAGGAACTACGTCAATGCATCGGAATGGCATCATGGTACCGAAGATTCGTGCCGAACTTTGCTACAGTAGTCCAACCAATGTCTCAGCTACTCAAGAAGGAACAAACATGGACATTAATAGCGAGATTGGCGCTCTAACTCCAACAGTATCAGTACGACGTCCACTATAGACCAGGGAAACAAAACGTGGTTGCCGATGCCCTGTCCCGACAACCCTTGAACACGCTAGCAAGAATCAAAGAGGACACAACACCTTGCCCCTGGCTCACACGACGGATTCAGCAAACCAAAGAGGAACCCGATAAATACCCCGACTACGTCTTCGAGAATGGAGAACTCTACAGACATCTGGGCCACGGAGCCGACGATCACGACTACGAGTCATGGAAACTTTGCGTCCCAAAAGACCGACGCCAAAGAGTACTCAAGGAATGCCATGATCAGCCAACGGCAGGCCACCTCGGCATTCGGAAAACCATCACACGGATAACACAACGGACAATAGTACCTGGCCTATATCGCGATGTGCGGAAATAGGTACGCAGCTGTTTGAGCTGCCAAAAGTTTAAGGCACTGCAACGCAAGCCCGTGGGTAGGATGCTCACCCGCAGGGCAGAGAAACCTTTTGCCACATTATGTGCCGACTTCGTAGGGCCACTTCCCCGATCAAAACGAGGGAACACCATGCTGCTGGTATTCTTCGACACCTTCTCAAAATGGGTCGAACTAGTGCCCCTTAAGAAGGCTACCACCGCCACTCTAGAGCTAGCTTTCCGGGAACGCATTCTCACTACCTTTGGCGTACCAAAACGAATCGTCTGTGACAACGGAACGGAGTTCACCAGCCGCTCGTTCCGCACGTTTCTGCAAACAGCCGGCGTGGATCTGCAACACACCGCACCGTATTTCCCCTAGGAAAACCCTACGGAACGGACCAATCGGACAGTGAAGACCATGATTGCACGATTGCCAGCGTCTCGGAAACAACTGGATTCAGCCCCGCCTACACGGGAGAGAACCTCGCTTACCTGGAGCACTATACGACGAAGTTACACCAGGGACAGGAAGCCCTCCGGACACAGTCCACACTAAGGCAACCCGACTCAAAGAAGTATTCGCGATAGTGCGGAACAACATTCAGCGGGCGAGTCAAGAACAATCCCGTCACTAGAATCTCCGCCGTCGACAATGGCGCCCCACTGTGGGTCAACTAGTACTGATCAGACAACACCACCTTTCCAACGCAGCCGACGGATTCGCTGCGAAATTGGCCCCAAAATATGATGGGCCATTCAAAGTCAAGGGTTTCGAGTCAACAAATATCGTCAAGTTGCAACACCCGCTGATGGAAGCAAACGACACCAGCGATCACAACGACCCCTGACGTGTGGAAAACCCTGCCAATAGGAAACGCCGAAGCACGTTGGCGAAAAACTTTGCCGACAGGGTAACAAACGGCCAATTCACCCAGCTCCACCCGGAAGAAAGGGGGTGTAACGAACTCCGGGTCCGTTACATTCATATACATATTCATATTCATAGCACTAAGCTACTTTGTCATATAAGACACAAAACACAATACCACGTACCCTATTTTGTAATCACAAACCAAAACCACGAACACCACTACACCCGGCACTGTACACTTTGATCGGTCTTTGCCGGTGCAAACACACAATGACCAAATTGCCAAATCTAGACTCACACAACTCTCGATTCAACCGAGGCAATGACCGGCCGGTGGCACGAGTAGAGAACTCAGGTCATTTCCGTGCAACCGAGGGTTTCCCAGCCGATGTTTTAGTTAGTGGAGCAGCCTATTTAAAAGTAAATCTACCTGCGACAAATGTTTGCATTTGATTGAACACTGTATTGTAAAATTGTAATTGTTTGCTTATGCTCATTTTTCGCTACTACAGCTGCAGCGTCTATGCCTGTTCTCCGCGCGCTCCTCTCTCTCTCTCCATCTATCGCTCGTATCGGCTCAGCAGCAGCCCGAGCTTATTTTGTTCTCTCTACCCTTGCAGTGGGGCACTTCTTTCGGTCCGCCTGCCTCTAGTAGTCTGGATATAACTATCATAGTTTTCGCAATAAGCTACACACGCGACACTACCTCATATAATAAATAAAATTGTACCAATTGAAATCCTATCTTTATTTAAAACCTACCTTTTGCAATAGCTATTAAAAACAGCAATAGCTCAACAAAGACAAATCATAAACCTGAAAAGCTCAACGAAGTGCGAATACAAATCAGGTGACCCAGAAACATATTGCCGCGCACACCAAAACTCAGGTGTCAGCGTTTTTCCCTTTCATCGCCCAGTGCGATTACCAAACTACCTACACGGTAGCCAGACTCGACGCCCGCTCCACTTTCGGTCTCACGGCCAAGCCCTGCCCTAAAGTTCCAGCGAACTACAAATTCCTTGTAGGGAAGAATCCTGGACAGACTGAGCCTACCTCAGCCTGAGATAGGTTTCTTACAATATTTAATCAACTAACACCTTCCATTATATAAATTTTCCTACCTAAAGGATAATTTCGGGAAGGGTTTTCGTCTTGAGTGTCGGGCATTTTGGTTTTATGAAAGGGAAGAAATTCGTCCTTTGTTGTAATATATATCATGGAAATTTAAAAACGAGAAAGAACGTACGAGTCGCTTTGAACGCGACTAAACTTTTTATTCCCAGATTTCAGTCAGTACACATGTGATTCATGGAATTTTAAAATTTTTATCAGTTTTTACATTTTACATTTTTTTGCAAACATCTGTCATTTACATCTACATCTACATCAACTTCTCACAACAACACACGGACACTGCACGAGGCAGGAAATGGTTGAGAGCGTGATATGAGTGTGAGCGAATATCATCCCATAAATGACTTAAAATCGCAGTATCGGACAAAGAGCAAAAATCGCTGCTGAAAATTCATTTGATCATTGTGGCTACAATAATGATCCGATCTGAACCAAATTCGGGAATTTGATAGATATGCTCATGTTCTACGATACTGCATTTTTCTTTTTTTTCTATTTTCAAAATTGTGGATTTTTCTAATTTCTGGGCGGAAGGGGGCGGGGCGAAATAATGAAATATACTTGTTCAGGTTTGGTATCACAGGAGTCTTGGCAGAAAGTTTGGTTGCTCTAGCTCTTATAGTCTCTGAGATCCATGCGACGCATTTTACGAAAAACCAAATCGACTCTATTTTGTGTGAGTGCGAAAGAGAGGGGGCGAAAATTTTTCGTATATTTGCCTCTATTGTGGCTATATTAATGATCCGATCTGATTCAGATTTGGGCCCTGACAGTTGTGCGCCCTTTGTGGGGGCGGAAGTGGAGCTGGGGCTTCAAATTGTGAAACAAATTTTAAGACATTTTTCTAGGATATAGAAAGATTTCTAGATTTCTATAGATTTCTAGTTAGATATAACATCAGTCTGGAAAAAAAATGTTGTTGCTCTAGCTCTTATAATCTTCGGACAGACGAGAAAATACCACAAATACAATACGGCACCCTTTCACTATTTCGATACGGTTATAAATACCCTTTACTCTTCGGTACGGGTATAAAAATGATGTGTGTTAAATAGCCCTTCTTCGCATGCACCAAATTACACAGTTTTTTTTAAATCAATAGCCAAAGATGGTTTGCACATACCACATAAATAAAAATCCTCAATAATGAAGAAAGTTTTATGCTTGTATGAAAAACTGCTCTGATGAAATTAATGAGTGTTTGTAAACATTTGTGGCACTCTGCGAAAACACTTAGATTGACTTCAATTGCAAAACGATGAAATCAGCAGATTTTTTTTTAAGAAAACTGTTAGACTTCGTTTCAAATTTTACCTAAAGATGTGCGTTTGAACACCTTCATTTCATTTTGTGTCATTCCATAACAGATTATTTTGATTGATTTGACATTTGGGATTACGTTTTTTGAGTGTAAAGTGGTTTTCTGAAAAAAAAAAATAAAAACGAGGCAACGTACGGAGTCGCTGTGAACGGTACTCTACTTCACAAAAACGATTACCCGTACTCAGTAATTTCACATGTGATTTATGTGGAATTTTCGTCTATTTATCAGTTTTAAATTTTACAGTTTTTTGCTACATCTGTACATCCCCATCACGATACATTTGGATAGGCAACAACACTGCACGAGGTAGCTTGTTGTGAGGCGTGGGTCACGTGTGGATGGAAGAATCTGTGCGACAATCATCCCCATAACGATGACTGCTCAAGGGGGTGGGGAAGCTGGCTATTGAAAATTCATATGATCATTGTGGCTACAATACAGATCCGAATCAAAAACGCGTCGTTGATGGTAGATATGGACCCCCAACATCCGATTTATATGCGATTTTTTAGTTTTCTATCTTGAAATTGTGGTTTCAACGGGGGAGGATGTCGGAAGGGGCCTGATGTTTAGTTAGTGGAGCAGCCTAAAGTAAATCACCTACAAATGTTTGCTTATTTATTGAACACTCTATTGATAAAGATTGTAGTTTTTGTTATTATGCTCATTTCAGGCTACTACAGATGTGCAGTTTCTATGCTGTTCTCCCGGCGCTCTCATATTTTGAAACTATTATCGCTCGCACTCGGCTCAGCAGCAGCATCAGAGCTTATTTTTGTTCTCTCTACCTCTTGCAGTGGGGCACGGGCAATTGGGCGACTCTAGCAACGGATATAACTATCATAGTTTTCGGACAGACTTTTATACCCCAGCTACACGACGCGTATTGATGCTACCTCATATAATAAATAAAATTGTATTTCCAATTGAATTCCTCGGCTCTTTGTTTAAAAATCCACTTTTTGCAATAGCTATTAAAAACTTTAATAGCTCAACAAAGAAAAATCATAAACCTCAAAAGCTCAACGAAGTGCGAATACAAATCAGGTGACCCAGAAACATATTGCCGCGCATTTACCAAAACTCAGGTGTCAGCGTTTTTCCCTTTCATCGCCCAGTGCGATTACCAAACTACCTACACGGTAGCCATCTTCGACGACGCAATATCCACTTTCGGTTTTGTTTATGCGAATGCCCTAAAGTTCCAGCGAACTACAAATTCAGAGGGAAGAATCCTGGACAGACTGAGCCTACCTCAGCCTGAGATAGGTTTCTTACAATATTTAATCAACGTACTTCCATTATATTAAATTATCCTACCTAAGGAGTAATTTCGGAAGGATCTCGTCTTGAGTGTCCGGGCATATTGGTTTTATGCAGGGAAGAAATTCGTCCTTTGTTGTAATATATATTATAAATATGTAAAAACGAGAAAAGAACGTACGGAATCGCTTTTGAACGCGACTCTACTTTTATACATCGTACTCAGTCAGAACACATGTGATTCATGTGGAATTTTACCGGTTTTATCAGTTTTTACATTTTACATTTTGCACAAATCTGTCATTTACATCTACATCTAAATCATTCTCACAACAACACTGGACACTGCACGAGGCAGAGCGTGAGAGCGTGAGTGTGACATGAGCGAATATCATCCCCATAAATGACTTACGTCGCAAGGGGGGCGGGGCAAGAGCAAAATCGCTGCTGAAAATTCATTTGATCATTGTGGCTACAATAATGATCCGATCTATCAAATTCGGGAATTAAAATAGATATGCTCATGTTCTACGATACTGCATTTTTTTTTTTTTCTATTTTCAAAATTGAGGATTTTCGTCTTTTGGGTGGGCGGAAGGGGGCGGGGCGAAATAATGAAATATACTTGTTCAGGTTTGGTATCACAGGAGTCTTGGCAGAAAGTTTGGTTGCTCTAGCTCTTATAGTCTCTGAGATCCAGGCAGCATTTTACGAAAAACCAAATCGACTCTATTTTGTGTGAGTGCGAAAGAGAGGGAGCGAAATTTTTTCGTATATTTGCCTCTATTGTGGCTATATTAATGATCCGATCTGATTCAGATTTGGTCCCTGACAGTTGTGCGCCCTTTGTGGGGCTTGGAAGCGGGGGCGAAATTTTAAGACATTTTTGAACGGATATAGGCTGCATTTCTAGATTTCTATAGATTTCTAGTTAGATATAACATCAGTCTATAAAAAAAAAATGTTGTTGCTCTAGCTCTTATAATCTCCGGACAGACAGTTAAATACCACAAATTCAATATACCCTTTTACTCTTCGAAAATGGTTATAAATGCACCCTTTTACTCTTCGAGTACCGGTATAAAAATGATGTGTGGTATGCAGATCTCCGCAAACGCATGCACCAAATTACATGCGGTTTTTAAATGATAGCCAGAGATGGTTTGCACATACCACATAAATAAAATCCTCAATAATGAAGAAAGTAAGTATGTTTGTATGTAAAAACTGCTCCTGATGAAATTAATGAGTGTTTGTAAACATTTGTGGCACTCTGCGAAAAACACTTAGATTGACTTCAATTGCAAAACGATGAAATCAGCAGATTTTTTTAAGAAAACTGTTAGACTTCGTCTCAAATTTTGTCTAAAGATGTGCGTTTGAACACCTATTTCATTTCATTTTGTGTCATTCTGTAACAGATTATTTTTGATTGATTTTGTTTTTATATGTTTTTTTAAAAGTGGTGACCGCTGAAACAAAAAAAGGAAGAACGTACGGAGTCGCTGTGAACGTGCGGACTGACTTTTTATACCCGTACTCAGTCAGCACACATGTGATTTATGTGGAATTTTCAAATGTTTTATCAGTTTTAAATTTTACATTTTTTTGCTACATCAGTCATCTACATCTACTTCATCTACATCACTTCTCACAACATTCGTGCACGAGGTAGCTTGTGTGAGCGTGAGTGTGCGTGTGAGAGAATCTGTGCGACAATCATCCCCAAAAACGATGACTGCTGCAAGGGGGGGTGGGGAAGCTGGCAGCTGAAAATTCATATGAACATTGTGGCTACAATAATGATCCGATCTGAACCAAATCTGGTAGATATGGTCATTTTCCTACGATACTGCATTTTTAGTTTTTTCTATCTTCAAAATTGTGGATTTTTCGTCCACCCGGGAGGGCGTGCGGAAGGGGCTGGGGCGAAATTTTTGAAATACACTTGTTCAGTTTCGGTATCACAGGATAGATATGGTCTTTCTCTATGATTCTGCATTTTTAGTTTTTGTTATTTTTCAAAATTGTGGCCGCCACAGATGTGCGGCCTTTGTGGGGGTAAAGTGGGCGGGGCGAAATTTTGAAACACTTTTCTAGGAGTGAGATATCACATCAGACTGGATAAAAATTTTGGTTGCTCTAGCCTTATAGCCTTCGAGCAATGGGCGACAAACAAGACGGACGGACGGACAGACGGACAGACGGCCGGACAGACAGGGCTATATCGACTCGGCTATTGATGCTGATCAAGAATATATATATACTTTATAGGGTCGGAAATTCTGGATCTATGTTACACACATCCACTTTTACCACAAATACAATATACCCTTTTACTCTTCGAGTACGGGTATAAAAATAATCGTCTACGCACAGCAAGGTTGACACCTGAGTCTAATCATTTTTTGAACAATATACGAAAGTTTAATTCGAGTTTTCAAATGACATATTTTTTTAGCGCCACAAATATCATAAGAGACATCTTCATACCAAGATTCAAGGACAATTAAATAGTTTTGTTTACTGAATAGAACGTTCTATCGTATATTTTATTCAGATACAATGTCAAATATACCATCGAGCTGGCTCTTTGTTACTTTTCGACAAAGCAGACCACCAATTTTTGTAATTATATTTGATCGGGAACGCGGAAGACGAAGGTGATCGTCGGTGTGCTATTATTACCAACACGCAGAGAGAAATTATTTTCGATTTGCAAGATATGTTCCGTGGTTTAGTTTTTCAAAACGTCGCTTGATCGAATGACATCGGACGATCATAAAATTGTTATTCGAGCTGATAAAACACCGGTTGGCCAACATGCAAGTCGTTTCAATGCACAAACAGTTGACGAAGTGGCAATAGTCATAGTTGGTGACCAATTTAATAATCGTTATATTGTGCTCCATTGTACATAGGTAAAAGCATATTTACCGTGTATCCGAGACTCATCGCTGTTATGATGCACTGCAATATCCGATATTATTTTGGAGCGGACAAGATGGCTATCATTTCAACATTAAAATGATAAATCCAGTAAACGGTAAATTGATGATTAATATATGATTGATTTCTATTTTAATTGAAATTGAATTTAATTCAATTGTAGGTCGAGAAGGAACAAAGAAAGTTTGTGCTATGAATTATTACGCATACAGGCTGCAGATACGGCACAATCAAGACAACCACATATTGAAGTGACAGCACTTTTCCACCAGTATATTGTTGATATGTATTCAAAAATTGAATCGGGACGGTTGAAATTTCTTCGATTCAACCAAGCCAACCCCCTCGGCGAACTACCATCTTGCCGCGATGAGGGGGCTTAGTAAGCGTAAGGACCCCGAGAGATATACCGGCGGCAGCACATGCTGCCAGAAGGGCCACCCGCCGGGCAGGTCAGGGGCGAGCGCTGAAGCCAAAAGTAGTTCACCCTGGCGGTAGGGTTAAAACGCATCGTTCAATGGGAATGTCCGTTAACGAAAAAACAGTTACGGTGCTGGGAGTCGGAGACCTAGTACCGGCGGTGATTGGGGGTGCGTGCGCAGGCCCCCCGGCGTCGACATCCTGCGACTGCAGGAGCCCCGAGTTGGCAGTGGAGAGCTTGGCTGCCAGCTCGTGTAATGCCACAAGCGAAAGGAGGATCCGCAGGCAGAAAGGGACGATGAGGATCTGGAACCGGGAACCAGCGACGGAAGCTTCGTGTCTTCACTGGCCCCTCAGTGTCGGAGGCAGAGTTGGCCAAGGCCTTATCTCGCCTTGGACATAGCGAGGAGCTGCCGAGGGCGGAGCCACAAGTCACGGCTCCCACCACCCAGGTCGACTCGAGTCCACTACCTGGGACGGAGGATGAGGCTCAAACCCGACGCAAACGGCTTTCGGGATACAGGGCATTGGTGAAATACCTTCGTGGTATGAGCCAAAGGCCCCGCGAAACGCTGACCGCGAGGGAAAGGAGCCTTAGGAAGAAGCACGAGCAGAACGTGCGGAGGTACGAGCGGCTGAACGGAGTCGCTCCTGCCAACGGAAACCAGTCCCCAAGCGTACACGCGACGGTGGCAGAGAGGACCCCAAGCCATCGTCTTCACCGTCAGCAGCAGCTGGCACGAAGACAATGTTGGACCAACCCTCAACGTATTCGTCTGCGAACTCGCGAGGGAGAAAGGGGAAGAAGGCATCCGGGAAGCAGAGGGAGAAGACCTCACCTCAACCGCAGAACACGGCAACCGCCAAGGGACCACCAACGCCCTCTGTACAGAAGGCAACGGTGGAACCGACTGGCCGAGAGCCAAGGTTCAAGCGGCAGAGAACGGATGACTCCATACGAGCTTCCGAGCCGAAGAAGGCGAAACCAGAGGACATTCTGGCCAGCCTAGGAGCACCGCCTGAGCTTCAGACAGCCATTATTGACCGAAGCCACCCGGGAGGGAAGATATCGGACGCTAATTGGCTGAAGGCAGAATCAGAGATCCTGACCGCCATGAAGGATGCCATTGTTCGCGCAGACAACCCGTTTGTTTGCGAGTTCAAGGGCATCAAGTGGTATAAGGGAGCCAAAGCAGTGGCCTGTGGTAACGCAGAAACTTTTGAGTTTCTCAAAACCACGGTCCAAGGTTTTTGGTGAACTTTGGCCAGGAGCGGCTCTCTGCGTGGTCCCCATCGATGAGATTCCCAGGAGGACGATCATGAAGGTGTGGATTCCTCCCCCAATCAAGGCGGATGAGGTCACACTTGTCCTGATCAAGGCTCAGAACCGGATCCTGGGAACGTCGGACTGGACCATCATACGGGCGATAGCGCGAGACAAGGGGAACGGCAAGGAACTCTGGATCAGTATTGGTCAAGAAAGCCTTGCCAAACTCCTTGAAAAGGACTGCCGCATATCTTTTGGTATGGGCACACTGGCGATAGTAGTACCGGGACACCCCAGGTCCGCTGAACAGCATGAAGGTGGTGCAGATTAATCTGCATCACTCAAGTGTACCATCGGCGGACCTGCTGCGGTTTATGGACGAGAAGGCGGTAGACGTGGCCCTCATCCAAGAGCCCTGGACAGTTAAGGGAGGGGTTTGGGGACTGAACGGTCGCGGATACCGCCTTCTCACGGCACACCCCGTGGGTAAGCCAAGAACCTGTATCGTGGTAAGAAGCTAGCTTAATGTTCTCTTTTCTTGCAAGTACAGCACTCCGGACCTAACGGTGGCACTATGTGAGAGGCAGGACGGGAAGAACCTTACCTGGCCTCGGCATACCTGTCGTACGAGGAAGAGGACCCACCCTCGGGGGATGTCAGGACCCTAATCCACCAAGCGCGGAAAGAGGGTCTCGACATCGTCCTAGGTTGTGACACGAATGCTCACCACTCCATTTGGGGAAGTACGGGAACAAATTCCAGAGGAGAGTCACTGTTCGAGTACATTCTGTCCACAAATCTTGTTGTGTGCAACCGGGGAGACCACACCCCACCTTCCGCAACAAGAACCGTGCAGAGGTTATTGATATAACACTTGCCTCGGACAGTGACTCCTAACCATTGATGATTGGCATGTGTCCGGTGAGTGCTCCTTCTCGGACCACTACACGATAGGGTTCAGCATCAAATGGAACAGAGAAAGGCCCAAGGCCTACTGCAATCCCAAGCGGACAGACTGGAGCCGCTTCTCCGCAACCGTAAAGAAGGCACTACCCTCCCCACCGGAAGGGAACATCCTTCAAACGGAAGCACTAGAGCAAACGGTTCAGAATGTCACTAAAGTCCAAAGTCCAATCGCAATCCGTGGTGGACGCGGGAGCTGAGCGAAGTCAGGATGGAGTCAAGGAGGCTCTTCAACTGGGCAAAAGTGGCAAACACACAGGAAAGCTGGGACGAATATCGCCGCAGCTTTAACACCTACAGGAACACCTGTAGGAAGGCGAAAAGGGAGTCTTGGGCTGCCTTCTGCGATGCCATAAATGGTACCACCGAGGCTTCAATGCTTCGACGGGTGCTATCAAAGGCGCCAACCACACCTGACTGCTCCGCAATTAGGATGGTGTCTTTGCAGAAAACAGTCAGGAATCCCTAGAGCTCCCTCATGAGCACCCATCTTTCCAGGATGCTCAGATGTTACCGGTGACGAATCCAACGACATCAACGACACTGAGCCAGGGAGAGGAAACCGAGGATCTCATACGAGACATTATGGCTGGACAGCGTTCTCAGGAGCAGAACGATTAGCGCTAATCTGGGCACCTCCTCTTCAAGGAAGACGGTCAGACGAGGTACTCCGCAGGGGTTTATATCCCCTCCTGTGGAACTTAGTCCTCAACGACCTTCTTATTCAGTTGGGGAGGAGCGGATATAAGGTCGTGGCCTATGCGGATGATCTAGTGATACTGGTAACGGGTAAGTTCCTACCTACAATCAGTGATCTTCTGAATATGCACTGGGAACGACCGCGAGCTGGGCACACCAAAACGGTCTGGGGTTAACCCCAAAAAGACAGAACTGGTGTTGTTCTCACGAAAATACAAGATACCAAACTTCAAACTACCAGCAATTGGTGGAACGACGCTTGAGTTATAGAACGAAGCCAAGTATCTTGCTGTCATCCTAGACTCCAAACTCTCCTGGAAGAGAAACACGTTGGAAAGGAAGAAAAAGGCAATGGCTGCTTTTTACATTTGTAGGAAGACCTTTGGGCGAACATGGGGCCTACAACCGCACATCATCCATTGGATGTATACAGCGGTAACAAGACCCATCTGACGTACGGAAGCTTGGTGTGGTGGGAAGCGGCCAACACCAAATCCCACCTAGAGAACCTCCGGAAAGTCCAACGGTCGGCATGCCTTTGGGGTCAGCCGCGCGGTTCTTCAAGCCATCGCCTTATGGCGACGCCACAATACTCTGTAAGGAGGAAAGTGAAACGGGTGAACGGAGCGACTACTGTGTCCCGGAGTTTTCATGGAAGAGAAATTTTAAAGGACATATAACGGACAGAGAGGAATGGATGCGCAACGCTGCCCTTGGGCAGAATGTGCTCTCCATCTTTACTGACTGGTCAAAGACAGTCGAAGGGACAGGAGCTGGAATCTTCTCTGAAAAACTAGCAACCAATGGCAATGGAGATACCTCCGAGGAAGACATCATCTCGCAGATGATGGGTCGAGCTAGAACGAGATCAGACAGACGGTGGAACACAACACCCAACTGTAAGATCGCACGCTCGCTCTGGCCCCACTATGACCCTAAACGAACTAAGACTCTCCTAGGCTTCAGGAAGAGTCAGGTGCGAACACTGACGGGAGTTATAACGGGGGCACTGTGTCATCGGCCACATAGCCACTAGGTATAGATTGCCCCACCATGACTCTGCCGTAGCTGCAGGGACGAGGAGGAAATAGAGAGCATCTAGCATCTTCTCTGTGGCTGTCCTGCACTCATGGAAAAGGCGTCACCGAATACTCGGCAGCGCCTATCACGTGGACTTTGATAGCCTGATAAACATGCCTCTAGAGAGGCCTCGGGATGGTTTGCGAAACCTCCCTAGGCACCGGACGTAATCCCATGACGAGTATGGGCAATTCTTGCCTCCGGAGTGATCTCGACTTCGGTGGAGCAGCCCTATAAACCTAACCTAACCTTACAAAGCTTTATATAAATTTCACATAAACGTAGAGGTTTGCAGTTCAGTTCAATCTATTAAATACATTTGCAAGTACATCCACTAGTGAAGTGATATGACTGTTTTGAGCAGTTGCTAATGTTACCGATTAAATCACTCAGTTTCAAATGGGCAGATACATCAATTCAAATAAAGCAGTATGTCGCATATTACCATTTCCGATCCATGATAGGCATCCACCTGTAGTTCATTTAGCTGTTCATCTTGAAAACGATTTGGCTTTTTCCACACCCGGAAATGTAATGCGAAGAGCTGCGCAACCATCAGCAACAACTTCAACTGCATTTCTTGGGTTGTGTCAAGCAGATGATTTTGCGAAAACATTGCTTTAAGCTGAAGTAACCGAATATTATACATGGAATAATTAGTTCAAAGTTTTCCAAAGGCGAAGACGCGGAGAAGAGTGTTATTATTTGCGATTGTTGATAATAAATGTTAGTGGACCAACATAATTTGAATCTTTGCGAACTGTTTATGAAGAATTGTGTGGGACGTATCGCGAAGCATACGAACGATTGAATTTGATTGAGAATGACATGCATCTTACACTTGAAGATTCAGTATTGTCCTCAAGTCCACATCAAATTCTGACAATTTTCGTAATTATTATAGCCACGTGCAGTCCAGCAAAACCAACTGAATTGTGGCAAAATCATCCATATCATTTTTCAGAGGATTTTTTACATCGATTGCGCCGTCAAATGGGTTATATAAACCAGGAATATATACCGGAAATTTATAACGAAGCATTGATCGCTTTTGAAGACCTTTGCTTGATAATGGCAAGCAAGGCATTAGCTCAATTAGGTAAGACAGCGCCTAATCGTGAAATACACGACCTTTAACAAAGAACTGGAGCGTGAACAACAGTGAACAAACATGGTGGACTGTGCTTTTGGATGCAGCTGGAGGTACCGGAAAAACGTTTGTCATTTCGATTATTTGCCTCGCATTGGCTGCCACATTTTGGATGGTGGTCGCACGGCGCTCTCTGCTCTTAAGTTGCCCTTGAACATGCAGGCTGACGATAATCCTACATGCAACATTTCAAAAAGATCTGCAATGGCGAGTTGCTGCAGCAATACTCTTTTATTGTATGGGATGTATTATGGCCAACAAGAAGTCACTGGAACACTTAATCATACGTTGAAAGATATTCGTGGAGATAATCGATTGTTTGGTGGTGCATTGATATTGTTAGCAGGTGAAGTCAGACAAACATTGCCTGTAGTCAAACAAGGAACTGCTGCTGTTGAAATTAATGCGTGTTTGAGAACATATCATTTGTGGCACTCTGTGAAAACAGTTAGATTGACTAGAAATGTACGTATTCAATTGCAAAACGATGCTTCAGCAGATTTTTTTCCAGACAACTGTTAGACATTGGTAATGGCATACATCCCGTTGACAATTCTGGCTTTATAACGCCTCCAATAATTTTTGCACTTTTTTGCCCTCGAAGAATAATTGATTCGGAGTGTGTTTCCAAATTTTGTACAAAATTATAGAAACCAACACTCGTCGAGGGAAAGAGCAATTTTGGCCGGAACAAATAAATATGTCAATGAGATCAACGCATCTGTTTTGAATTCCATCCCAGGAGAAATGGTTGCGTATAGGTGATTGATACAATTATCAATCAAGATGATGTAAATTATCCAGTCGAATTTCTAAATTCATTGATTTACTTGATATCCGCAATACTATTTACAAGTAAAAAGTTGGAGCCACCATAATTATGCTGCGGAATCTTAATCCACCACGACTTTGCAATGGTACAAGACTTGCTGTGAAAAAAGTTATGACTAATTAACTTGTGGCAACTATTTTGACTGGGAAATTTTGTGGTGAACACGTTTTAATTTCTGAGAATTCCGATGATAACTACTGACATGCCATTTGATTTCAAACGACTACAATTTCCCATTCGTCTTGCTTTTGCAATGACTAATTTGTGGTTTAAATTTTGAGCATCCGGTAGTTCACGAGTAGCAAACCTTCAGCCGTAATTATTCATTGTACCAACGGCAAAACAAAAAAAATTGTTTATCACAATAAAATATTTTTGTTCGGAGCAGCCGCTGGCAAAAAGCTCTTTACGCTAGCTGTCGCTTTTAATTACTCTTAAGTATAGTGCACGCTCGCTCACTAATCGCAGATTATGTTTTGCGGTCCGAGCGAGGCCCGAGTGCATAGCGTTGAGCGGGCTGAGTTTCTCTTGAGAGAGCAGAGCGGAGTTGAATGGTCTAACTACCCTGGCCAAATATTTGTTATATATTCAATAACGATTTCGTGTTTTTCTTTTTTGTGGACTTTATTCAAAGCGGTAGGAAATGCCCGGCAGCTCACAAAATTTTGGAGGTTCTACCGAGATATCCGTGTGTATCGGGGTATTCGTGGGAAACATAAAAACATAATTGGGAAGTCAGCACTTTTATTTAGTGTACAAAATTTATTGAGTGCTAACAGCAGCAATAATGGAATCGGAACCGCTCGAGTACATATATACAGCACAATCGTTTGTGCGCTGCTTGATTCCGCTGAATTTACGGTCGTAGCTTTCGCCCTCGGTGCTGGTACAGTGCATACAAACTTACATACATACGTACGGACGTTCGCCGTTGCTTTTATAGTTGCAGCTTTCTACCCGCATTCGCTGCCTTTAACTGCACTTGCGCGCGCATCGTTAGAGCTGCGCAAACGGCTCGAAAATCTCTGTGTCGTGGAGAGTTACCATGAACTATACAATCGAATAAATAATTTAAAAACTAAAAAAAAATGAGTGATGACAATATAAATATCGCGTCTGCCTCGGATGTCACGCCGTCAAATGGCGCTCCAGTTGGTGAAGTGGTGGCTAGTGCTGATCCAGCTACTAGCCGGATTGCATTCTTGAACCTCAAGACAAGGGCCATCTTCGACCGACTTCAGGCCCGGTGCTCACAATTGACGTTGAAAAGTTGCGCAGCTTGGACGAGTATGATCTGAAGGGCTTTCTAGCCCTTCTCGCTCGCTCTGGCCCCACTATGACCCTCAACGCACTAAGACTCTCCTAGGATTCAGGAAGAGTCAAGTGCGAACACTGACGGGAGTTATAACGGAGCACTGTGTCATCGGCCACATGGCCACTAGGTACAGATTGCCCCACCATGACTTCTGCCGCAGCTGCAGGGACGAGGAGGAAATAGAGAGCATCTAGCATCTTCTCTGTGGCTGTCCTGCACTCATGGAAAGGCGTCACCGAATACTCGGCAGCGCCTTTCACGAGGACTTGATAGCCTGGCAAACATGCCTCTAGAGAGGCTGATGGTTTTATTGAGGCCTCGGGATGGTTCGCGAAACCTCCCTAGGCACCGGACGTAATCCCATGACGAGTGTGGCATCACAATGGGCAATTCTTGCCTCCGAGTGATCTCGACTTCGGTGGAGCAGCCCTATAAATCTAACCTAACCTTACAAAGCTTTATATAAATTTCACATAAACGTAGAGGGTTGCAGTTCAGTTCAATCTATTAAATACATTTGCAAGTACATCCACTAGTGAAGTGATATGACTGTTTTGGAGCAGTTGCAAAATGTTACCGATGAAATCACTCAGTTTCAAATGGGTAGATACATGAATTCAAATAAAGCAGTATGGCGCATATTATCATTCCCGATCCATGGTAGGCATCCAACTGTAGTTCATTTTAGCTTGTAAGATACCTATCTCAGGTTGAGGTAGGCTCAATCTGTCCAGGATTTTTCCCCTACAAGGAGTTTGTAGTTCGCTGGAACTTTTTGGCGAGGGGGGTTGGCCGTGAGACCGAAAGAAGACCTCTGGCTACGTTACCGGGTGGTGGTAACGGAAATGTTGGTGCTAGCACAATGAAATATAGCTGACGATTGAGTTCTTTTAAATGTTCACGAGTTGTGTTCATTGATATTTAATGATATATAATTGGCGGTGTAGTGTGTTGGCGGGTGTGTTGGTTGAACTGTCTTGAGTGAACTCCCGGTACTGTTGACTGATCGATGTTGGGTGAACTGCCTCGGTTTGACTGCCCCATTGATCATCGGCCCGCGCTATTTAAAGCCGGCACCTGGTGTGGGGAACCGCTAAGTCTGCAGTTCTGTCTTGGGGTGTGAGGTTCTTGGGAAGTGGGTTACGGTGTGAGAATGGTCACTTGGGGTTTTCGGGCCGAGGTTGGGTGAATGGGTTTTGGGGGTTGAGGTTGGGTGAGTGGCCTTGCTGACTATGCAGCTGACGCGCTTTCTGCTGTAATAGCATCGCGGTCGGGTTGGGTGTAGTGTGGTTCAATTGTCTTGGTCTTATGGTACTATGATAGTAGTAGGGGTTATGGTCTTATGATACTAGTAGATGTTATGTGGCTGTGTGTGTAGAGGTATTGTATAGGGCCATGTATATGGTCTGTTAAACCCCCTTTCTACCGGGTGGATGAAAGGCTATGGGGGGGTGGTGTGGTTGTCGTCCGTTGCTCCTCTTCTAGTCCTGTCGGCGCCTCTTTGATTTGGGAGAACCCGAGTCTCCCGGGTTGTTGCCCGGATCACCGTGGTGCGGCTGCCCCACTGTGTATCCTCCCCGCTGCACCAGCTTGTAGGTGCTGGTCTGGGACTCCGTCCCGGGCTCTTCGTCGCCCGAGTGGGGTGGGAATGACCCCTGTCGTGGTGAGTGGTTGTCCGCGGGCTCTTCGCTGCCCGTGTGGGAGGGGATGGCCTTGGTGTGTGGGGCGGTGAGTAGTCGTCCCAGCCTTCGGCATCCTCGTAGTTCGGTAGTAGTCCAGCTACGCTGAGAGGGATGGCCGTGGTGAATAGGACGGGGTCCTTGGTTCTGGTCTCCCATCGTCGCTGGCGTCCGACCACCTCCTGGTGTATGGGTGCGGTCGCGGCGGCGGGGTGGTGGCGACCACAGATTTTCCCTAGAGAATCGGTTGGTGCGGCGGCTGTATAAATTGTCGTCGTCCGTATCTTCGCCGCTGGTACCGTGGGTTGGTGATGCCTCTCTCGAGTCCTCCTGGATCGGCCACGTGGCGGCGTGGTGGCTTGACCCGTAACTCTGAGTCGTCCCAGTTGTCCTGGGTATCTTCGGTGTCCGTACCGGGGTGGTGCTAAGGCTGCCGCTCGACTCCCTCGCCGGAAGTTTCGCTCCCGGTCGTAGAATGGGGAGGAGCCCTGACCAAATTGTGGAGTCCCTGGACCCTCATCTGATGAGCTGACGATAATTATAGTATGTTCCATGGTGGTTAGCGATGTTGGTTTTGCTGGTGCTGTCGCTGGTATCTTGCCATGATACCTCGGTCTCAGGTCGTGGTGCTTGGCCGCGCTGCCGACCGAGATCGTGGTCAGCACTTCCCGGGTGTTCTTATTGGGTTAGCGTTGGGGCGGGGATTTGCCTACTTCTGCCGGCTCCCTAGCGCGATTTGGCAGCGTGTGTGCATACTCAGCACATTGCCATTTCTTCTTCAGCACTTTCGGGCCGGTACTAGTTGACGGGGCCGGATCTCGCTCGCTGGGGGTTTGTCCGGCCTCGGCGTCGTGGGGCGTAGTATTGTTGGAGGGCTTGCGCGTCCGTCGTCGCACGCACAGCCAGCAGACGCTGACTCCCAGTGTCAGGGCGACGATCAGGGTGAGGAAGTGGGAGGTGGTGTGCCTCGTCGTCAGTCGCTCGATGTGTCGAAGGTTCTCCAGGCTCAGCGCCCGTAGGAAGGCATGCTCTGTGTCTCCTCGTGCCCGGTGATGTTTAGTTTCACCATGGCGGATACGGCTGCCTTCTTCCTGGAGGCACCACGGGGATTAACGCACCAGGTCCCGTTTAGAGAGACCTGGTTCGCGTACGTGACGAGGTATGTCCCCGTGAGCGTCTGCGTGGCGCCGGCTTTGTCGGTGACAACCATCGTGGCCTCGTTGATAATCAGCGTGCCATGATCCACGATGGTGACGGTGTCCAGGTGTCCGGGCAGCGTCCCGGAGTGTGCGACCGTTCCTGCTGCCAGTTGCTGGGCGCAGGTGGGAGTTTTCTGCTCCTTGCAGAATGTGGCTCCTGATGGTTGTCTCGCAGTCTGTAACACTGATCGCTCTGCTCCGCATTCAGCCACGGTGTTCCCCTTGCTGAAATCCAGGATCGTGTGCTGGTGCTGAACTGGGAAGAAGACTTTCCGACATACCATTGTGGGCTTTGGGAACTTGATCAGAAATGTGGTCAGGTCGCGACTCTGAAACACGCTGACTTTCGATACCTCGAGCAGGTCCATCTGCGCCGTCCAGGAGGTTTGGGCTGATGATGTTGATTTTGCCAGCGTCAGTCCTAGGATTAGGTTCTGCAAGTCGTCGATGAGGATTCTGTTTTTGGCCAGAATCGTCTCGGCCAGCTGCACCCGCTCCGTGTCTCCTGATCTGACGAGGTCTGCATCCTGGAGTTTATTCAAATCTGCTTAGCCTCGACTCGATGAGCTGCCCCTGCTTGAAGCGGAGCTGCTCCCCAGTCGCTGAAGTCGGGCGTTCCGGCGATTACCTTGAGGGTGGTTCCCAGGATGTTCAGGCCCTGGTGCCTCTATGATGGATTTCCCAATGTCGCCACCAAGGTCCGGATGTGCTCGAGGTCCGTTGTGAGCACGGGGGCTGCTCGATCCGCGGAGAATAACTTGGTGGCCTGTTCCACCTGGTCTACGTATGCCACGTAGGACGTCGGGTTCGTCGTGTGCTGGAGATATCCGAGTCTTTTCTCCCACATTGACCGCGTCGCCGTCAATGATGGGGATATGGTTGGCGTTCGAAAAGTCGCTGATCTTCATTGTCGAGGTTATTGTGGCGGCTGTCCTGGTGACCAGGATTAACAGGAGCAGCAGCGGCGTCAGTCCCTTCTGGCTTCCGCGCTGGCTGGATGATCGCTTGGTGATGTGCATCTTGGGTGGGTGTTGATAGTGATTGGTGATGGTTGATGGTTCCGGAGGTATGTTTGCCGTTGGAGTTGGTTGTATTCTGGTTGTCTATTGTTCTAGGTCCAGATTTATATACCGTACCGGGGCGATCTTCTTTCTATTGACCTTCGATGTTTCGCGACTTGTTTGCCATTTCCGCTGTCGCCAGCGTTTCTACTCTGGGGCAGTGGGTCGGCGTATCGTGGCGCTCTGGTAGTGGGTCAATGGCGCTGTTGCTTACGTTTGCTCCGTCAGCGGTGTTTGGCATATTTTGGGCTGTGTCAGTAGCACTGTTGGCGTCTTTTGCTTCATCAGTGGAATCGCTGTCCAAAGTGTCGTGGTATTCTTTTAGGTCGTTGATGTTCGCCACTTTTTGTTTTCGACTGCTGGGGTGCTGTAATTTTACGATATTTGCTGACGTAAAGCCCTTGACCTTGTATGGTCCGTCATATTTGCAGCCAATTTTGCCGCGAAGCCATCGACTGCATTGAATAGGTGATGTTGACGTAGCAGTACTAGTGAGCCCACCGTGGGGCCATTGTCGGCGGTGAAGATTGTAGTGACGGGATTGCTCTTGACTTGCCCGCTGGATGTTTTTTCCGCACTTTCGTGAACACTTTTTAAGTCTAGTTGCCTTAGTGTGGGCTGTGTCCGGGGGGCTTCCAGGTGAGCATCTTACCCACGGGCTTGCGCTGCAGTGCCTTGAACTTTGACAGCTCAAGCAGCTGCGTACGTACTTCCTCACATCGCGGTATAGGCCTGGCCAATAATATCGCTGTGCAATCCGTGTGATGGTTTTCCGAACGCCGAGGTGACCTGCCGTGGGCTGGTCATGGCATTCCTTGAGAACTCTTTTGGCGTCGGTCCTTTGGGACGCACAGTTTCCATGACACATAGTCGTGATCGTCGGCTCCGTGGCCCAGGTGCCTGTAGAGTTCTCCATTCTCAAAGACGTAGTCTGGGTATTTATCAAGTTCTTCTTTTGTTTGTTGGATCCTTCGTGTGAGCCAGGGGCAAGTTGTTGCGTCCTCTTTGATCCTTGCTTGCGTTTCCAAGAGTTGTCGAGACAGGGCGTCGGCAACTACGTTTTGTTTCCCTGCTCTATAGTGGACGTCGTACTCATACTGTTGGAGTTCGAGCGCCCATCTCGATATTCTTCCGTAAGGGCTCTCCAGAGTATTCAACCATTTCAGTGCGAGATGGTCTGTTATAACGTCGAACCGGTATCCCTCTAGGTAGCAGCGTAGTTTTCGGATTGCCCAAATGACAGCAAGGCATTCCTTGTCGGTGGCGGAGTAGTTTCCTTCGGCCTGGTTCGCGTCGGCTGACATAGGCGATGACGCGTTCCTTTCTTTCGATTTCCTGCGTGAGGACAGCGCCTATGCCGAGGTTGCTTGCATCTGTTTGCAGTGAGAACTTTATGTTGAAAGCAGGGCAAGCGAGTACGGGAGCGGTCGTGAGTAGCTCCTTTAGGTGGTCGAAGGACGCTTGTTGTTCGGCGGCCCATACCCATGTTTGTCCTTTCTTGAGTAGCTGAGACATTGGTTGGACGACTGTAGCAAAGTTGGGAACGAATCTTCGGTACCAGGATGCCATTCCGATGTACTGCCGTAGTTCCTTCAGGTTCGTGGGTGGCTTGAGTTCTTTTGACGGCAGCAATCTTGTCGAGGTCCGTGTGGGTACCTTCTTCGCTGATCACGTGACTAAGATATTTGATCCGGCTTTGGAAAAAAAAGGTGCACTTTTCCGCATTTATCCGCATTTATCCTGTTGAAATGTTGCTGGTGCAGAATGTAAGCCGAAGGGCATCACTTTCCATATAATGATAAAAAGACCTCTGCCGGGGACCGTGAAGGCGGTGGCTTCTTTACTTCCGTTGGCCATGGGTATTTGCCAGTATCCGTCAGTATCTTCAAATCGAGGGTGGTTATGAAGCGTGCGTTCTGTAGGCGTTCCAAGATGTAGTTGATCCTGGACAGTGGGTACGCGTCAGGAATAGAGTGAGTGTTGAGGTGTCGGTAGTCCACGCCATCGAGTACGATGGGTATTTGTGCGGGCTTCGTGAGGGTTCGATGAGACCTTCTTGGATCAATTGGTCGACTTGCTCGTCGATAATCCGCATCATGGCTGGGTTCTTGGATAGTACCTCTGTTTGATGGGTCGATTATCCCTCATGACGATGGTGTGCTCGGCTATGTTGGAGGTCCCGTGGAGATTATTGAACTTTGGAAGCTCTGCATCCAGAAATTCCTGAATCTGTGGTGCCATGTCCGGCGGCCAAGGCTCGGAGACTGGTTCTGAATCGTGTTCGGTGGGATCGGTGGTCTCGGGTCCGTGGGCTGGCTTGGGTCATCTGGGAGGATGGTGGTGTCGAACGTGCTGGGGGTTCGATCTTACGTGGGTCGTCGCTTATGTGGGCGACGATCGGGTTAGCGTTGGCTGTGGGTGGCCGTTTTGTCGCCTTCTCCGTTGTGGGGCGAGTCCGTGCGTGCTCTGTGGCTGAACTTGGACCTGGGTTTGAACTGTGCCGAGCGCCGGGGTTTAAGTTCGTCGCGGTTTGTCTCGTGGGTGAGATCCTCGTGGTGTGTTCGGGAAGCGTGTGCCCCGTAGATTGCTTTGTTCCTGGGCTTCCGTGTGTCGAGCGCCAGGTGCGTTTGTGCTTGTCTCCTGTGTGAGATCCTCGTGGTGTGTTTGGGATGTGTGTTCCCTGTGGTTGGCTTAGGACGCGGGTGCTCCGTAGTGGCCGTGGGATTCGTTTTTCCGTTTGCTTGGTTGCATTTCACCGGTGCTTGTTTCGGATTTGTGTTTTCCGTTGTGGGCCGGTTCTTTGCTTTCGCTGCTGGTTGGTTTCGGTGTCGTATTCTTCGTTGCGGTATTGGGTGCCGTTTTCCTTGTGGTAGGTCGGGGACGTGTGCTCGCTTAGGTTGGCTTAGGTTTCTTGTTGCTTGTTTCGGTATCTTGGACGTGGTTGGTCAGAACTGACGGTGGCGTTGGCGTGGGTCGGCGATCTCGTAGTTTTAGCAGCGTGGTGCCGCATTGGATCGTCGTTTCGATGGCACATAAGAAGTCCATGCCGACAATAACTTGCTCCAACATGTTTGGTAGGACCAGGAGTGGGATTTGAACCTCTCGTTGGTCCAGCTTGATGGGCGCCAGTAGAACTTGTGTGATCTCTGACTAAGCCGTCAGCCAGGCGTATGCGGATGCATGCATCTTCAGGTTGGAGTTGTTGTCTAGTTGTCGGGCCAGGTTGGCGTTAACGAAACTTCGGGATGCCCCGGTGTCGATAGTGGCCTCTGTTGTTTGTCCTCCTATGGTCACCATCGCCACTATCCGGCCGTCGTTCATGTGAGCATAGTGGTACTAGTGTCATAGGAAAACAGATGAAAATATGTATTATAATTACGGCAAAGGCTACGGAAAGATTCATGGTCAGCATAGTTAGTAAGACAGAGTTGTAGATGGAGAGGAAAGTAATGCCTAGACGGGCGGGACGGAACAGCAATACTGATAAGGCATCTGAGGGCAGTGGAGTCGACCTCGCCGGAGAGTAGTTTGTGGAGAAAGAGGGCGTGGTGATCATGCGATGGGCCACGTCCTGGCCCGTCGCACCGGTTGGGTTTGACGGCTGTCTCCGGATGTGTCCGCTGAGTCCCACTTGGGTCTTCCGAACTGGCGTCCGGAAGGAGTCACCTTCTCTTCGGTCTGGGCGCCTTGCCGGCCTGGTGTCTCTTGGTGGGCTTCAGATGGGTGGGGGGTTCTCTCATGTTCCCGCTCGTGAATGATTTCGTACTCCGCGGCTAGCCGTGTCAGCTGTGACAAGCTTTCCAATTCGTCTCGTCGCACGTATAGCTGGATTCCTGGCAAAGCGTTGTCGTAGATTATGTACAGCTGTTTAACCGGATCGTACCCGGCATGGTGCATGAGTGCATGAGTAGCCGTATCTCGATGAGGTATATACCTTGAACGGTTCTTCATCGCTTGCTTTGCGGCCCCGGATCTGGTCCTCCAGTTGTTCGAAATACCGTGCTGGCAGGAAATATGACAGAAACTCCTGCCGGAAGTATCCCGAGGAGCTACACTGTAGTTGGCTGGTACGGTACCAACGGCTAGGTCGGTCGGTGAGTAGCTCGGCCATGGCCCGAGGCTTTTGGTTGGTGTCCACTCCATACGATTCAGAACTGTTGGTTGAACTGTCTTGAGTGAACTCCCGGCACTGTTGGCTGATCGATGTTGGGTGAACTGCCTCGGTTTGACTGCCCCATTGATCATCGGCCCGCGCTATTTAAAGCCGGCACCTGGTGTGGGGAACCGCTAAGTCTGCAGTTCTGTCTTGGGGTGTGGGGTTATTTTGGGAAGTGGGTTACGGTGTGAGAATGGTCACTTGGGGTTTTCGGGCCGAGGTTGGGTGAATGGGTTTTGGGGTTGAGGTTGGGTGGAGTGGCCTTGCTGACTATGCAGCTGACGCGCTTTCTGCTGTAGGCGCACATCGCGGTCGGGTTGGGTGTAGTGTGGTTTAATTGTCTTGGTCTTATGGTACTATGATAGTAGTAGGGGATATGGTCTTATGATACTAGTAGATGTTATGTGGCTGTGTGTGTAGAGGTATTGTATAGGCCATGTATATGGTCCGGATCAAGCTGTTCATCTAGAAAACGGTCAACGCGTTTTTCCACACCCGGAAATGTAATGCGAAGAGCTGTGCAACCATCAGCAACAACTTCAACTGCATTTTTTTGCGTTGTGTCAAGCAGATGATTTTGCGAAAACATTGCTTTAAGCTGAAGTAACCGAATATTATACATGGAATAATTAGTTCAAAGTTTTCCAAAGGCGAAGACGCGGAGAAGAGTGTTATTATTTGCGATTGTTGATAACAAATGTTAGTGGACCAACATAATTTGAATCTTTGCGAACTGTTTATGAAGAATTGTATGGGACGTATCGCGTTTATACGAACGATTGAATTTGATTGAGAATGACATGCATCTTACACTTGAAGATTCAGTATTGTCCTCAAGTGGACAAATTTAACAATTTTGTAATTATTATAGAAACTGTATTCCAGCAAAACTAACTACATTGTGGCAAAATCATCCATATCATTTGTCAGGAGGATTTTACATCGATTGCGCCGTCAAATGGGTTAGATAATTCAGGACTATACACCGGAAATTTACAGAAGCGTTGATCGCTTTTGAAGACTTTTGCTTATATTTTATAATGGCAAGCAAGGCATTAGCTCAATTAGGTATGACAGCGCCTAATCGTGAAATACACGACCTTTAACAAAGAACTGGAGCGTGAACAACAGTATGATCTCGAGCTTAATGCGTTTTTGTGCAAAACAATGAGCCAAGGTTATATATCCATCAAAGAGCGGTTTACGACCAAATTTTGCGAGCTATCGAAGAACAACATGGTGGACTGTTCTTTTGGATGCAGCTGGAGGTACCGGAAAACACGACCTTTTAACAAAGAACTGGAGCGTGAACAACAGTATGATCGTGCCGAGCTTAATGCGTCTTTTTGTGCAAAAACAATGAGCCAAGGTTAAATATCCATCAAAGAACGGTTTACGACCAAATATTGCGAGCTATCGAAGAACAACATGGTGGACTGTTCTTTTTGGATGCAGCTGGAGGTACCAGAAAAACGTTTGTCATTTCGATTATTTGGCCTCGCATTGCTTGCCACATTTTTGATGGTGGTTCACGGGCACTCTGCCCTTAAGTTGCCCTTGAACATGCAGGCTGACGATAATCCTACATGCAACTTTTCAAAAGATCTGCAATGGCGAGTTGCTGCAGCAATACTCTTTTATTGTATGGAATGTATTATGGCCAACAAGATGTCACTGGAACACTTAATCATACGTTGAAAGATATTCGTGGAGATAATCGATTGTTTGGTGGTGCATAGATATTGTTAGCAGGTGAAGTCAGACAAACATTTCCTGATGTCAAACAAGGAACTGCTGCTGTTGAAATTAATGCGTGTTTGAGAACATATCATTTGTGGCACTCTGTGAAAACAGTTAGATTGACTAGAAATGTACGTATTCAATTTCAAAACGATGCTTCAGCAGATTTTTTTCCAGACAACTGTTAGACATTGGTAATGGCATACATCCTGTTGACAATTCTGGCTTTATAACGCCTCCAATAATTTTTTTTTTGCCCCTCGAAGAATAATGGTTTGACGGGAGAGTGTGTTTCCAAATTTTGTACAAAATTATAGAAACCAACACGCGTTGAGGGAAAGAGCAATTTTGGCCGGAACAAATAAATATGTCAATGAGATCAACGCATCTGTTTTGAATTCCATCCCAGGAGAAATGGTTGGTATAGGTGATTGATACAATTATCAATCAAGATGATGAAAGTTATCTAGTCGAATTTTAAATTCATTGGATTTACCTGATATCCGAATGAATATTTACAAGTAAAAGTTGGAGCCACCATAATTATGCTGCGGAATCTTTAATCCACCACGTCTTCTTTGCAATGGTACAAGACTTGCTTTGAAAAAAGTTTTGACTAATTTAGGTTAGGTTTATAGGGCTGCTCCACCTAAGTCGAGGTCACTGGAGGCAAGAATTGCCCATTGTGATGCCCACACTCGTCATGGGATTACGTCCGGCGCCTGGGGAGGTTTCGTGAACCATCCCGAGGCCTCAACAAAGAGCATCAGCCTCTCCAAAGGCATGTTTGCCAGGCTGTCCAAGTCCTCGTGAAAGGCGCTGCCGAGTATTCGGTGACGCCTTTCCATGAGTGCAGGACAGCCACAGAGAAGATGCTGGATGCTCTCTATTTCCTCCTCGTCCCTGCAGCTGCGGCAGAAGTCATGATGGGGCAATCTGTACCTAGTGGCCATGTGGCCGATGACACAGTGCCCCGTTATAACTCCTGTCAGTGTTCGCACCTGACTCTTCCTGAAACCTAAGAGAGTCTTTAATGCGTTTAGGGTCATAGTGGGGCCAGAGCGAGCGAGAGATCTCACAGTTGGGTGTTGCGTTCCACCGTCTGTCTGATCTCGTTCTAGCTCGACCCATCATCTGCGAGATGATGTCTCGCAGCGGCCTCCGTATATCGTTGACTGCGTCCGCCAGTGGTTTGGCCGATCCATTTCTGGCACACTCGTCCGCACTCTCGTTGCCCGCGATGTCGGTGTGAAGGACCCACGTGAGTGTGATTGAGTGCGCTCCGATCTGGTTTAGCGCGTCCACTGTGTCACGTACGAGTCTGGTCTCGTGATTTTTACAGGAAACGAGGGCTTTGATAGCAGCTTGGCTGTCAACACAGTTTGCTATGTTCCTCTGAGGTATCTCCAAGGTGTATATCAACTTTGCCGCTTGCCATACTGCGTATATCTCCGCCTGAAATACAGCGCACCAGTCTGGTAGTCTTAGGGATATGTTGGTTGCTAGTTCTTCAGAGAAGATTCCAGCTCCTGGGAGTTTGGATCCTTTTTGACCCGTCAGTGAAGATGGAGAGCACGTTCTGCCCAAGAGCAGCGTTACGCGTCCATTCCTCTCTTTCCGGTATGTGTCTTTTAAAATTAACTCTTCCATGAAAAACCGAGACACAGTAATAAAAATTCCGTTCGCCCGTTCCACTTTCCCTCCTTACGATGTATTGTGGCGTGGGGCCATAAGGCGATGGAGCAAGAACCGCGCGGCTGAAAGCCTCGCGGCACTTGTCTCAGCCTTGCAGATTAAGGTGGAGGTCTATGGGCTCCAGATTTAGCATGGTGTCCAGACGAGCTGTGGGGGTGGATCTGAGGGATCCAGTGACTCCAAGGCATGCCGTCCGAAAAACTTTCCGGAGGTTCTCGAGAATGATTTGTGTTGGCCGCTTCCCACCACACAAGCTTTTGTCGGTTGTGGGTCTTATTACTGCCTTTACATCCAATGGATGATTTGCGGTTGTAAGTCTCCATGTCCGTCCAAAAGTTCCCTACAGATCCTGAAAAGCCATTGCCTTTTTCTTCCATGAAGTCCGTTTTTCTTCCAAGCACAGTAAGGGAGTCTAGGATGACATCAAAAAGTTTGATGTCTTTCGATAACCCATCCAGTTCCACATGACAATTGCTGGTAGCTAGAAGTTTGGTATCTTGTATTTTTTGAGAACAACACCAGACGATTCTTTGGGGGTTAACCCCCAGACTATTTTGCATGTGCCCAGCTAAATAAAAAAGGTCGTTCCATTTGAGTGCATACTGAAAAATGCATTTGAAGATCACTGATTGTAAAGGAACTTACCCGTTACCAAATTTTACAAAAGACTAGATAATCCGCATATGCCACGAGCCTATATCCGCTCCTCCCCAACTGAATAAGAAGGTCGTTGAGGACTAAGTTCCACAGGAAGGGATTAACCCCCCTGCGGAAAGTAACTTCGTGTGACCGACTTGAAGAGGAGGTGCCGAGACCAGCGCTATTCGTTCAATCCTGAGAACGCTGTCCAGCCATAAGGTTACCGTCGGTGTGTGAAAAACAGACCATAGGCGGCGGCCGTTATTGACTCGATCCTGACGTTGCTGGAAGGCCCCCTAGTTCAGGGAAGGCGAATGAGACTTCCTTATGGCTGAGAGTCTTTTTCGATACCCCACAGTAGAGTAGTAGTGGTCTCAACTGATTTTGTTGAGGTAGGCGTGTTGAGCCCGCTGAAAACTTGTCTGTCGAGTTTGGTCCTTATGTAGATCGATCAGCCTTTCCATCGTTTTCAGACAAAAATCTGGATAGACTGATTGGTCTGTAGTCCTTGGGGAGATGTGGTTTATCTTCCCGGCTTTGGGGATGAAGACCAGTCACCTCTCCATGCTTGGGGAACGTACCCAAAGTAGTGACATCCTTATAAAATATATGCTTTGTTTTTAAACATGGTAAGAAAATTATAGCAAGAATTGATATTGAGATTTATATCCGCCCCGGTGAAATATTGACTAGGGACAACTTTTTCCAAGGCTCGAAAAAAAGAAGCCGGTATAATGAAAAATCAGCCAATTGAAAGTGGCACCGTGGAAAATATCTTTGAAAAAAGTTTCAATAGATAATTTCAAAATATGGGCACAAAAATTGAACACATTGAGAGTAGCGCTACTCAACCCGGTGACCAAATTAACCAAATGTTGTTAAAGAGAAAGAAGCTATATTGGTCTACACTACCCGATGATCCAGTACAAGGAGGTCATACAGGAATTGCAAAACCCTTGGCCAAGGTCAAAAGACATTATTACTGAAAGGTATGACTCGTGATATAACAGAGTACATCCAGAAAATGTCAGAAATGTCAAAAGCAAAACAACAACAAATAATAAGACCCCTTTAACAATTAATACTGAAACCCGATGAAGGTTTTGACAGAGGATAGTGGATACAATTGGTCCACTATCAAAGTCAGAAAAGGCAATTGCCGAGAAAGTATACGCAGTGCCCGCTGGAGTGATCGAGCCCGAAAAAAAGTGCGACAATCACCATACCAAAAACACCACAGCGAAAACCGAAGACAATCACCATGGATCCTAGGAGGACTTAGGCAGCGAACCCACACCGAAGAAAAACCCCCGATCGGGCGAATTTGATTTCCGCGAAGCGCCGACGAGATGGATCTGCAGGCCGCCGCCCACCTGACCGAGTACGAAGGGTTCGCCTTCGAGATGCGTAGCTGAGCAATGGTCGCCAGACCACTCCCCGCCAGACTAGCGCAGAACGCTCCAACGTGACCAGTCGGACGCCCAAGTACCCCCGGCCCACCACCCGACCATCAGACACACAGAGACGGGACCCAAAATCCAGCTTGCAAGTCCCCACAATCACTGAAAACACGCCCCAACCACCAAGTCGTAACGGCCGCCGATTTCAGGCCGCCAACCACGGAAACTTGCCGCTCGCCTACGCAGAGAATTGTGCCAGCGGTCGACGACGCATAGACGGGCCCGACTACAACCACATCGCACGCACAGCGGCATCGCATCCGCGGATGGGGCATCCAGTTCAGCGGAGAGAATGACCCAATATCGTTTGTGAAGTGTACACCAACCAACCAACACCAACCATATGCCTTGGGCCATGGCCGAGCTTACTCACCGACCGACCGACCCAGTCGTTGGTGCCATACCAGCCAATTACAGGGTAGCTCCCTGGGTATACTTCCTTCAGGAGTTTCTGTCGTATTTCCCGCCAGCACGGTATTTCGAACAACCGACGACCAGATCCGGAGCCGCAAGCAAGCGGTAAGAGAAACGTTTAAAGATTAGCTGTACCGACCTTCGACAACGCCTTGCCAGGAATTCAGCCATACGTGCACGAGACGACGAGTTGTGCTTGTCACAACTGACACGATTAGCCGCAGACTACGAGGCTATTCACGAGCGAAAACATGCGACAACTTCCGCACCCATGCGAAGCTCACCAAGAGACACTAGGGGCAACAAGCACCCAGACCAAGAGAAGGTGACTCCTACCGACGCCATTTCGAGACCCCATTGGGACCAGCAGACACACCACGGAGACAGTCGTCGAATCAAACCAGTAAAACAAACCAAGATGTCGCGCACGCATGATCACCACCGCCATTGCCAAACCAACGCGCGCAGCCTGTCGCCACGACTGCGCCAACGCTTCGATCCTATTCTGCCGGAAAGTAAAAACGCGGCACTCGGACCGTCGACTTCGCCGCCGAGCCACGTCGCCGAAACGACACGCGTCCTCGACTGACATGGAATCAGCCGAAAAAGACGCCTCCCCAGACCCGCGACTGCCAAAACCCACCGCACGTGAACGACGGCCGAAATGGCGATGGTGACAATAGGAGGAAAAACAACGGAGGCCATCTCGGCACCGGGCGTCCCGAAGTTTCGTCAGTGACAACCCAGCTCGACAACAAAAACAACAAACCCAACCTGCATGATGCATACGTCCGCATACGCCCATTGACGGCTCAGTCAGAGAGATCACAATAAATGGGAAGTTCTACTGATCAACGAGAGGTCCAAGTCCCACTCCTGGTCCTACCAAACGCTGGAGCAAGTTATAGTCGGCATTGACTTCCTATGCCATCGAAACGACGATCCAATGCTGCACCACCCCGTTAAAACTACGAGATTCCGTCCCACGTCGACGCCACCGTCAGTTCAATCCAAACACATACAAGAAACCGACCCCAGCAACAGGAAAGAACCACCTAAGTCAACCGTCGTGAATTGTGCCAGCGGACGACGCACACATAGAACGGGGCCCCGACTACAACCACATCGCACGCACAGCGGCACGCATCCGCGGATGGGGTATCCAGTTCAGCGGAGAGAACCAGCTGCCTCGGGGCATGGCCGAGCTACCATCGACCGACCCGGGGCCGTTGGTGCCATACCACTGTGGGAACTTTGACCACTTTTTTCTGGCCAAAACCCATTTTTCAAAAAAGTACTTAAAAATAATATATTTCTAGCGCCAATACATCCAACAACATTGATCTTTAATGTAACGTACCAAAAATGTGCGCACCACTGTTAAGTTAACAGCTGTTAAATTCAGCTGTTTGCCGTCGATAGACGAATGTTGCCTTTTTTCTTTTCCTTTCCTCCGTGTTTTTCTTCCAAGAGTTTGGAGTCTAGGATGACACAAAGATACTTTTGGTTCGATAACTCAAGTGTCGTTCCACCAATTGCTGGTCGTTTGATGTTTGGTATCTCGTATTTCGTGAGAACAACGTTCTGTCTTGTTTTGGGGATTACCACCAGACCGTTTTGGTGTGCCCAGCTCGCGGTCGTTTCCAGTGCAGATCTCCCAGAAGATCACTGATTGTAGGTAGGAACTTACCCGTTACCAGTATCACTTCAGGATCATCCGCATAGCTACAACCTGTAACCCCCTCCCCTACGTGAGTACCTCTCGTGACCTTCCTTGAGGAGGAGGTACCCAGATTAGCGCTGATCTTTTCTGCTCCTGGAGAACGCTATCCAGCCATGCATGCTCGCCCATGTGTGCCACTTTGGTCGCGGCCGTTATTGACTCGATCCTGACGTTGTTGGCTCCCCTCTATGTCTAGGAAAGCCTGGCTATGTATTCATGGCTTTGAGAACTTTTTTTCGATACTCCCAACAACTTCGTGTAGTGCGATTCTCAACCTACTCTTTTTGAGGTAGGCGTGATGAGCTCCGCTCAACACTTCCCCGTCTGTCGAGTTTGGTCCTTATCTGTAGATCGATCAGCCTTTCCATCGTTTTCAGCAAAAATGGGAGCACTGATGGGGGTCTGTAGTCCTTGGGAGAGATGTGGTTTATCTTCCCGGCTTTGGGGATGAAGACCACTCACCTCTCTCCATGCTGGTGAACGTACCCAATTCGGAGACATCCTTCGAAGATTTTCTTTAGCCATGGTAGCAGTGGCAGGCAGGCTGCCTGCAGCATGGCTGGTCGTATATCATCCGGCCCCGGTGACTTGTAGACCGAAGGATTTAATGGCCCAGATAATCTGTCTGCGCCACAATGTCACGTATGAGATCCTCAGTGTCCTCTCCCCGGTATGGCTCAGTGTCGTTGATGTCGTTGGATTCGTCACCGGTAACATCTGAGCATCCCCGAAGTGGGTGCTCATGAGAGTCAGGGATTCCTCGACTGTTTCGCTGCAAAAGACACCGCCGTCCTGGTTGCGGAGCAGTCCAGGTGTGTTGGCGCCTTTGATAGCACCCGTCGAAGCCTTTGAAGCCTCGGTGGTACTCATCTATGGCACGGCAAACGCGCAGCCCAAGACTCTCTTTTTCGCCTTCCTACAGGTGTTCCTTGTAGGTGTTAAAGCTGCGACGATATTCGTCCCAGCTTTTCTGTGTGTTTACACTTTTGCTCCTGTTGAAGAGCCTGACTTCTTCCTGACTTCTTGCTCAGCTCCCGCGTCCACCACTGATTGCGATTGGACTTTTGGAGGTCGGCTGATCGGGGCAAGATTCAAGGAAGGCCCCCAGTTTAGTGACACTCTGAGCCGCTTCTAGTGCTTCCGCTGCCGATGTTCCTTCCGGTGGGAGGGTAGTGCCTTTCCCACGGCTGCGGAGGAAGTTTTGCTCCAGTTCGTCCGCTTGGGGATTGGTGGCAGGCCTTTTCCTGGGACTTTCTATTCATTTGATGCTGAAACACCATCCTGTAGTGGTCCGAGAAGCGAGCACCACCGGACACATGCCAATCATCAATGTATTAGGAGTCCGAGTGCGTGTTATATCAATAACCTTCGCACGGCTCTTCTTACAGGAGCGTGGGGTGGTCTCCGGTTGCACACAACAAGATTTCTGGACAGAATGTGATCGAACAGTGACTCTCTGGAATTTGTGCCTCGTGCTTCCCCAGTGCTGAGTGGTGTTCGCGTCACAACCTAGGACGATGTCGAGACCCTCTTCCGCGCTTTCAGGATACCAGCCCCGCCTAATAACCCCCGAGGTGGCTGGTCCTTCCTCGTACGCAGGTATGCCGAGCAAGAAAACAGAACATAGGTTCTTCCCGATCCAGGTTCTTGGCTTACCCACGGGTGGGGGAGGGGAGGCAGGCTGGGCGGTATCCGCGACATCAGTCCCCGAACCCTCCCCTAACGGTCCAGGGCTCCGAGAGGGGCTGTACCTGCAAGAAAAACAGTCCGCTGATTAACCTCTGAGTAGCAGATTAATCTGCACCACCTTCATGCTGTCTCAGCGGAACTGGGGTGTCGTACTACTATTACCGCCAGTGTGCCCATACCAAAAGATATGCGGCAGTCCTTTCTCAAGCGCGAGTTTGGCAAGGCCTTTTGACCAATACTGATCCAGAGTTCCTTGCCGTTCCCTCTTGTCTCTTCGCGCTATCGCCCGTGTGTGATGGCTATCCAGTCTGCCCTTGTGATCCGGTTCAGGACGGATCAGGACAAAGTGTGTCCTCATCCGCCTTGATTGGGAGAGTGAACTACTACCTTCATGATCGTTCTCCTGGGAATCTCATCGATGGGGACCACGCAGAGAAAGCCGCTCTTGGCCAAAGTTCACTGCAAAACCTTGACTGTGGTTTGAGAAACTCAGGGTTTCTGGCGTTACCACGCCACTACGGCTCCCTTATACCACTTGATGCCTTTGAACTCGCAAGTGCAAACGGGTTGTCTGCGCGAACAATGGCATCCTTCATGGCGGTTGTATTCCTATTCCGCCAGCCACCTGTCCGATATATTTTCCTGCGGCTTCTGGTCGATTATGGCCGTCTGTAGCTCAGGCGGTGCTCCTAGGCTTACAGGATGTCTCTGGTTTTCGCTCTCTTTTCGGCTCAGAGGCTCTTATTGAGTCATTCGTTTCTCTGCCGCTTGAACCTTGGCTTCGACCAGTCGGTTCCACCGTTGCCTTCTGTACAGAGGGCGTTGGTAGTACCTTGGCGCCGTGTTCTGCGGTTGAGGTGTGGTCTTCTCCCTCTGCTTCCCGGATACCTTCTTCCCTTTCTCCCTCGCAAGTTCGCAGACGATGACGTTGAGGGTTTCCAACATCGTCTTCGTGCCAGCTGCTGCTGACGGTGA
>CM019044.1:19458235-19515969 GCA_009664405.1 Drosophila bifasciata
GACTTACGGCGCAAGTGGAAGGGGACAGCTCGTAGCTGAAAATTCATTTGATCATTGTGGCTACAATAATGATCCGATCTGAACCAAATTCGGGAATCTGGTAGATGTGGTCATTCTCTACAATACCTGCATTTTATTTTTTCTATCTTCAAAATTGTGGATTTACGTATTTTGGGGGCGGGAGTGGGCGTGGCAAAATTTTGAAATAAACTTGCACTGAAGCGATATCACAGGAGTCTAGGCAAAAATTTGGTTGTTCTGGCTCTTATAGTCTCTGAGAACGAGGCGCTCATTTTATACGAAAAACCAAAATTACTCGATTTTGTGTGAGGTGCGAAAGGGATGGAGCGAAGTTTTTGCGTATGTTTTTGTCTATTGGCTATATTAATTATCCGATCCGATCCAGATTTGGGCCCCTGATAGATATGGGCTGTCTCTATGATTCTGCATTTTCGTTTTCTGTTATCTTTAAAATTGTGGACGCCACAGATGTGCGCCCCTTTGTGGGGGCGGAAGTGGGCGGGGCGGAAATTTTAAACTTTTTCTAGGAGTGAGAGAACACATCAGTCTGGAAAAAAATTTGGTTGCTCTATCTCTTTTAGCCTTCGAGCAATGGGCGACGAACAAGACGGACAGACGGACAGACGGACGGACAGACAGGGCTATATCGACTCGGCTATTGATGCTGATCAAGAATATATATACTTTCTATGGTCGGAAAATTACTCCTTCTCTATGTTACGCACATCCACTTTTAGCACAAATACAATATACCCTTTTACTCTTCGAGTACGGGTATAAATAGTATAAGTGAGATACACCATCAATCTGGAAAAAAAATTGGCTGCTCTAGATCTTATCGTCTCCGAGCACTGAGCAACAAACAAGGCAGACGGACGGACAGACAGACGGAATGACAGACATGTAAAGTGAAAATCACGCTATTTTCATCAATACTAACACAACATCAGATGGAGAGCACGTACGTAGATTCAATGCCCCTGTTGCTGACGACGTTACTGGAATTATAGTTGTTGACAGCACAGCGACATAGGAAATTGTGATTCATCGTCGACACACACCTTTTATACGACCCAGTCCAATATCAGATAATTTATTGAAAAATTTTTAAAACAATTATTAAATATAGGCCATGGAGAAAATGTTATCAACAAATTTCAATAGATTTCTGAACAATTGTTAATTTGCAAAATAATCTCATCGAACGTGTGTTCCATACCAATAATTTGATTTAAAATTCAGTCAGTACACATGTGATTTAAGTGGAATTTTAAAAATTGTTATAATTTTTTAGATTTTACATTTTTTCCTGCATCTGGCAACACAACACACAACACTGCGTAGAGATAATCAGTAGCGGCTATCAACCCAAAATGTCGTTTTTACTGCGGGGGGGGTTGGGGGACTCGCTGCTGAAAATTAATTTCGTCATTGTGGCTTTAATAATGATCCGATCCGATATGGTTCAAATCAGATCATTATTGTAGCCACAATGATGAAATTCATTTTTAGCAGCTAGCCGACCACCCTTCTGCTGTGTTTTTTTGTGTGAAGTGATGTAGATTAAAGATACCGGAAAAATTTAAAATATAAAAATGATGAAATATTTTAAAAATTCCACTTATGTATGTAAATCACATGTGTACTGACTGAGTAATGGGTATATAAAAAGTAGTGTAGCTTTAACAGGGACACAGCACGTCCACTCTCATTCATTTTTTTTTTTCTATTTTCAAATTGTGAACTTTCGTATTTAGAGGATGACGGAAGAGGGCGGGGTGAAATTTTTAATTACACTTGTGTTGATTTGGTATCACAGGAGTTTGATAGAAAGTTTGGTTGCTCTAGCTCTCATAGTCTCTGTGATCCAGGCGACACAAAAATACGAACAATCAAAGCGACTTGTTTTTGTGTGAAAGAGAGCGAGAGGGAACGATGCCTTTCAAATGATTTTTCTCCGTTGTGACTTACTAATGATCCGACCCGATTCAGATTCGTGCCTCTGATAGATATGGGCTTTCTCTATGATTCTGCAATTCCTATCTGTTAACTTTAAAATTGTGGATGCCACAGATGTTTCTCCTTTTGTGGGGGCGGAAGTGGGTCTGGCGAAATTTTGAAACACACTTCTAGGAGTGAGATATCACATCAGTCTGGTTGCTCTAGCTCTTATAGCCTCCAAGAAATGGGCGATAAACAAGACGGACAGACAGACAGATGGAAAGACATACATACATACGGACAGACAGACAGACAAACATAGACTCAGCTATTGATGCTGATCAAGAATATACATACTTTATGGGGTCGGAAACGATTCCTTATTTATGGCCCATGCAGTGATCTGAATCGCTTATTGCCTTACATGAAAGATGGAAAATGTACAAAGCGGGTTCCAAAAGATTTCAGCAATGGAAAAATCGCAAACGTCGATTAACCTGACTTAACTCTTCCGTCTATGATCATGACATAAAAAGAGAACAATCATAAGTCGTGTAGACCTTGAAACGGACTCGCCAATCGCGTAGTTTCACGTTGCGGCAGTTGGAAAGCTGGACGAACTGCTGAATGAGCACAATGAATTATTTAAATAATTGGTCTTAAATACATAAATTGTAAAGTGAAAATCACGCTATTTTCATTAACACTAACACAACATCAACGTCTTTATAAATTCTGTTAAATTAAATTTACACATTTTTACACATACACAACAAAACTTTTGGGCTTGATTTTCGGTGAAAAAATTTTTTTCTTCGTTTGCGATCATACATATACATATGTATGTATGTATAGTACTTTCCACAAATTTAGCGAAACGAGTCTGCTTGGTAAACACATAAACACAGTTGCTCTAAAAACTCAAAAACTTTTATTTTGTCTGGTGTAAAGTACAAAGACCACTGCAGCACAGCATTATTCAATCGCGCATACGTTTCTCTTCCAAGGAACTCCTCATTTCAGTCACCAAGATTGTGCAGGACCCAGCTAAGATATACCGAATCGATAACTCAATGATATTTCAAGGAACGGCTGGGAACAACATCGTTTTACACTAGTTACTTTACTTTTGGATGTATTATGTGAAATTTGTATTAATATAATGTTTGGTCAATAAACAATAAATATACTTAATTTGTTTATAATTAGACTGTTTTTATTGAATTATGTTACGCACCAAACTTCTTTTTAAATGTGCATCGTTAACGAAGCTTGTCTTTAGACAAAAAGAAACATTAACTAAAGAAAATAACATAAAGACTATGAACAAGATATTACACATGGTTTAGACCGAATTGAATTGAGCCGTTGAGTCAAATACTCCGTTTTCTTGATTACCCTCTTTTTTATAAATTCCGACCTTTCAACGACAATCATGAAAACAAATTTTGACGCCGAATATTGAATACCCTAGACTTTTTTAACGACTTGTAATCCGCTTTCAATAATGCTTATAATGCGATCTTTACTCTGTTTGAAAATTAATTGAGTATGTGTACAGTATGAACAGTTTGGATAAGCTATCTTCTCTAAAAACAGCTGTTCTCTGAATTGGTAAATTGGTAAGATTAAATACATACATATGTATATCAGTTAAAATCATACATTTCATCTTACATTTAATTAAATTCAATTTAGCAAGTAAGTTGCTGATGTCAGCTATATTGTATGATATTAATCCATATAGTTTTAAGATTAAAGATACTCGAAACTTTTTGTGGGTATTTTAAACATTTGACAAAATTTTAAATAGCCAGGTAGGGTATGCTATATGTGTACATATGTATACATACAATGAACATACATATATGTATGTAAATGTATGTTCATATGCGATGTGACTACTGTAATTTTAGTTTTCTTTTATAAGGTAGCCCTTTCAAAGTGTTGAATCACTTGTGTATTCTTGTAGCGAAACAGCTGGCGTCACTGAGGCCTCTTAGTATTCATGCTGCATACAACTACTTTGATTGTATCCCAGATTTCGCAAAAGAGAAATAAATAAGTAATTACAGTCGACATAACTTTCTCAATCCGTTTTTCAGAACAAATTGTTTTAAAATTTTGTTATTATTGAAAGTTTGTATTTGAACAACTCTTTCTATTGTAATATTTACCCAAAGAAGACTACATCTGATTAATGTGGAATATATTTAAATATATTATAAGTTTCGCTGAATTAAACCTAACAAAAAAAAAATACTAATCACTGTCACATACAAAAACTAATAACTTCAATTGTCCATGTCATTCATATGTTTTAAATAGGAATACACGAAATATTCATTATCCTCTAAGAAAAGACAAACACACTTGTTAACGAGAACCCTCTATTAGGAATGAAGCTATAAACTGTTTCATTTATTACGGTTAAGTACCTATGTATGTATGTACATGCACCGAATACGATCCCCCGCATAGAATCAGTCTCGTCCTAGTACAACATACAGTCTGTACTCATCTTCCAAATCAATCGACAGTACAGCAGAAAGATAAAATCTGGACATCAAGTCAACAGGACCACACAGGAGCAAAAGATTCAGTGAACAACACAATCTTTTACACATAAACAAATTGTCATCGACCATACACATACAGTAGCGTCTACTGAAAAATTCGGTAGTTCTGACATTTTCAGAATTTAAGCCAGCAGCAAGAACTATATGCAATTGCTGTAAATGCGTTCCATCAACTGCAAACAAGCACAATCTTCCTCCATCCAATATTTCAAGTGTACTATTACTTCTTCAAAGCTTCAAAGCAAATAAAACACCTCCAACGGGTCAGAAGTAAAAGTAACAGATCGACATAACACATAACACATTGACATAATGGATAAATCACAGGAGAATAAAGCTGCCGCCACAAAGGCCTTAGATGAGCAGGAATAAATTGAAGAAAAATTTCGAAGTGCATTAAGAACATCAAAAAGATTCCCAGGAAAGGAATTGATACTCGAAGATTTATAAAATCGGTTTAACAAAAACGATGCCAAAACGCCAAAAACCATAAAAACCGAGGACCTACGTATAACTCTTACAAAATACGTTGCAATCTTTAGCGAAAACATTGACAATCTTTTGCAGTCATTAAGTGCTCATATGGAACATAAAATCGATCCACAATCAAGCGATTGGAGCCAACAGAAAATGGAATCTTCCTGCAAGTTGCCTTCACTATGTCGCCGACAAAAAGCCATAGTCAAAACCGTAAAAACGCAATCTGAAACAATTCTCTGAGGCGGAAGTTCTTTGACCCGTTCTCAAGTATGGTTCATGAAACTTACATGTCTACAGTACGAAGGATGTGGTATCTTAAAACCACCGTTACCGGCGAGGCAAAAGATTGATCCGACATTTCGATCTAAAGGAAGATAATTATGAAAACGCCTGGAAAATTTTAGTTGACGCATACAACAATCCCAGAGATGTTGCAAATACCGTGCTGAACCGCTTCCTCAACCATTACACAGTCAATGACGACGCCAAGTCACTTAAAAGAATTGTATATAACAACAATAGAATTCCTTGCATCACTAAAGGGATTAAGCATCGATATTTCCACTTGGGATTTAATATTGATTGCCGTAATCAGAAACAAATTGATTTCCCGAATAAGGCCTTTTATGAGCAATCACTGGGAAGCTCCAAGAGCATACAGGCTTTGTATCAGGATTGTATCGCATTCTACTCAGGACATGCCAATAATGTTTCAAACAGAGATGATTTATTTAAGTCTTTTCCCTGGAGATTTGATTTCTGTCGATAAAATGGATATAATAGAATATATTGCGGGCGAAATGGTGGAAAACTTCAGGTTTTCATCGCATCTAAGCAGGGCATGTTAATATATGTTTTACAGAGACATTATTCACATATTTTCACAGGACAATTGACTATTGCCGATAAAATGGATATATCAGAAGATATTGCGTGCTAAACAGTGGAAAACTTCTGGTTTGTATCGCTTTCTACTCAGGAAATGCAAATGAATGTTTTACACGGGAACTATTCCTGTCGATATTTCTGTGGATATATTTATCCAGGAACTATTTACGTCTTGTCACACGACAGTTGTTTTCTGTCGATAAAATGAATATATCTGAAGATATTGGGGCCCAATGGTGTAAAACTTCTGCTTTGCATCGCTTTTTTTTTACACAGGAACAGTTCTCGTCTTTTCACAGGACATTTGATTTCTGTCGATAAAGTGGATATATTTATCCAGGAATTATTCACGTCTTTTCACAGGACATTTGATTTCTGTCAATAAAATGGATATATCTGAAGATATTGCGTGCTAAAAAGGTGGAAAACTTCTGGTTTGTATCGCTTTGTATCGCTCAGGACATGCAAATTAATGTGTTAAACAGGAACTATTCTTGTCCTTTCACAGGAAATTTTATTTCTGTCGATAAAGTGGATATATTTATCCAGGAACTATTTACGTCCTTTCACATGAAAGTTGTTTTCTGTCGATAAAATGAATATATCTGAAGATATTGCGGGCCCAATGGTGGAAAACTTCTGCTTTGTATCGCTTTTTACACAGGAACAATTCTCGTCTTTTCACAGGACATTTGATTTCTGTCGATACAATGAAGATATTGCGATAGAAATGGTGAAAAACTTCTGGTTTGTTTCGCTTTCGATTCAGGACATGCAAATTAATGTTTTACACAGGAACTATTCTCTGCAATTTATTCTGCAAATGAATGTTTTACACAAAGATTACTTGCTTCTTTGCACAGGACATATGATATCGGTCGATAAAATTGATATATCAGAAGATATTGCGGGCCAAATGGCAGAAAACTAAAGGTTTGGATCGCTTTCTTTTTAGGGCATGCAAATGAATGTTTTGCACAAAGATTTTTCACGTCTTTTCATAGGACAATTGATTTCTGTCGATAAAGTGTATATCAGAAGATATCGCGATGGAAATGGTGAAGAACTTCAGGATTGTAACGCTTTTCTACCAGGACATGCCAATGAATGTTTTACACAGAGATGATTTATTTAAGTCTTTTCACAGGAGAGTTGGTGGAAAACTTCATGTTTTGAACGCATCTAAGCAGGGAATGTAAATATATGTTTTACAGAGACATTATTCACATATTTTCACAGGACAATTGACTATTGCCGATAAGATGGATATATCAGAAGATATTGCCTGCTAAATGGTGGAAAAATTCTGGTTTGTATCGCTTTCTACTCGGCAAACGGTTCTTCAGCTATTTGTGCAACGGGAATAAAGGAAATAATGGAAAAATCCTTGACCCTGGACAACTGAGAGACGGAAGAAAACCACGTAAGCCAATCGAAGCACAGTGCGCAGCTCATTTTATAGAGAATTTACAAGCAGCATCAGACGGCCGTTTTCCTAACACTCTTCAGCTCTGGGGGATCTTTGGAAATTGCAACCAGAAGATTCCTGTCACTGCAGCGTCGTGTCTCACCAGACATCTGGAAAAGCTATGTGAACGAGTATGAAGGGCTAGCACACATGAAGATAGTCCTAGCAACACAAGTTCCAGAGAGACACTATTTTATACTACATCACTGTGTGCTCAAGCCTGAAAGCATCACCACAAAACTTCGAGTCGTGTTTGATGCATCATGCAAATCAACAAACGGAAAATCGCTGAATGACATTTTTCACGCTGGACCCATAGTTCAGAGTGAGCTTATTTCCATACTATTGTGGTTTCGCATACATAAGTATGTATTCACAGCGGCATCGAGAAGATGTACCGACAAGTGTGGATAAAACCCGGAGGATAAATTTCATCTGATGACAGTTAGTTTAGTTCTATTGACTATTGACTGTTTGAATCATTTGGCAGCTCGGAGTGTAATTTTTTTGAAAGTGTAAGTGTAAGATTTTTATAGGATCAGCAACACAACACAGTCATCATGTCTCACTGGAGCAAATGCCATCGCAGAAGCCATACAAATTTAACAAGAGCTCAATAAAATATTGTTACCGCCCGCAATCAATAAGGTGTCTATACGACTACTTTGTTCAAAATCTCGAGTGGCACCCACCGCCAAACAATACTTACTACGTCTAGAACTGTGCGCTGCAGTTTTAGGTGTCGAACTCACCAACCGGGAAAAGGGGAAAACATATGAACCCTGCACAGTATCAGGAAGTTTCTGGACTGATTCCACCGTTGTATTGTTCTGGACAAGCGCAACGGCATCGTTGGAAAATCACCGGACTAAACGTAACCGAAGGTTTATTAGTTTTGGGGAAGGAAGACAATCTTCCAGTAATGAAGTGGTTGATGTCAAAACAGCGTCCGGTGTATACAAATGCCCCATCAGTCGTCTAGCCCCATTATTCTCCCAAGAAGTAGCGATGAAATACTCCAACAATGGGATTGAAGACATTACGGAAACGGTGTAACCACCAAAACCGAGGAAACCGAGGAAAGGGTCTTAGAAACTTAGAACCTCAAGAAAATCTACGTCTGAATGGATTTACGTCTACGTCATATATTATGACATAGACGCTTATTGGAAGGACATGCAAGTGATGTCTTTCGGAATGTCTGAACTAGGACACATGTGCCATGAACTAAAAACATGTTCCAGCGTACAATTCATTATTTCGACACTTTCAATATTTGTACGAAGAGCTACAAATATGAAGCATACTAATGAAGGGTTCTCGAAAACGCAGATCACCGCTTGATATAATTATAAATGTAGCAAGCAGTCTCTTTGGTGTTCTCGACTCAAAATACGGTGAGGAAAAGGCACAAGTAATTGATAAGGTTAAAACGAGAACTTTTTATTAAATCTACTGAAAAATCAAACATCCATTATTGACTCCACAAACTAAAATATCCGATGTACTGATCGATATTCGTCATCGGAAAATAATCCCATTATATGTAAGTGTCACCAGAGCAATTAAGAGATCAGCTAGACCAAATGTTGCCTGTCACGACACAAAATTTTATACAAATATACAGGCTCATGCAAGCCGAAGGAACTCCGACTGCCTCAAGGTGGAGTATTCAAGGTCACTCTACCTCTGGTCTCAACAGTTCAACGCGAAGTGTTCAGCATCATATCAACTCTGTTCTGGGAATTATCAAGTTGGAATTTGTTCGATCTTAAAACACCCGTAGTAGCTGTGACTGTAACTCCACAGAATTTTCGACGTTGCCTCAAACTACCACACGAGGAATTCATCTGTTTTAATCAACATACTGTGTTCTATGTTGACAATCGCTGCGAGTTTCAGTTGTTTAACAATAATACAGCAAGATTATGTCAGGCAACCCAAACGAAAGCTGACATGGTGTGGTTAAAAACTCAACACCCAATCAACACTCCAAACAGTATGCAAAGGATCGCCGTCAACCGTAACACTGAAGGGAACTGGTCTACTTGCACTGGCTCCTGGATGCAGTGCTCAGAGTGCTACAGTGCTACAGAAATAAGCAGCACCTTTAGCAAAACAACAAATGAAGTACAGTCAACATATACCCGATTGATGAGAACTTGATGATCTTCACCAGCAACTGGTAACAATTGATCATCAAAACTTCCCACACGAACACATAATAGTGCTGCGTCACTTTTAGTTATCATCGTGTAAATTCTCCTAGAGAAGCCTCAATTATAGAAATCGATGCCATCAAGAAGCACCCCAGAAGAACGGCGCGGATCATCATCACCTATCCCCATGCCACGCCGTTTTTCCGTCCGCTCAGACGATGGTTGAACACCAGATCAACGGCCGGGAGAATGTTCAGGCGCAGAATTATACATAATTAATATTATTTAATTTAAACTTATCGCATAAATAATGTTGACCCAAGTAACGGGAGACGCATAACACACGACATGGCATTGAAGTCGAGTCAGCAATACCCGCGTCTGCAGCTACTTCGGCTAACGACACCAAACTGGTGCAGTTGCTGATTACGTCTATTTTCTAGGAGTGAGAGAACACATCAGTATGGATTTGGATTGGATCTATCCAATTTGGATGCTCTATCTCTTATAGCCTCCGAGCAATGGGCGACAAACAAGACGGACGGACAGACAGACAGACAGACATACGGACGGACAGACATGGCTATATCGACTCGGCTATTGATGCTGATCAAGAATATATATACTTTATAGGGTCGGAAATTAAGCCTTCTCTATGTTACACACAACCACTTTTACCACAAATACAATGTACCCTTTTACTCTTCGGGTACGGGTATAAAAACTTCGCTCCCTCTCTTTCGCACTCACACAAAAACGAGTCGATTTGGTTTTTTGTATTTTGTGTAGCCTGGATCTCAGAGACTATATGAGCTAGAGCAACCAAACTTTCTGTCCACACTCCTGTGATACCAAATCTGAACAAGTGTATTCCAAAATTTCGCCCGCCCCTTAAAAAGACGAAAGTACACAATTTAGAAGATAGAGAAAAAACGAAAAATACAGTATCGTTGAAAATGATCATATCTACCAGATGCCCGAATTTGGTCCAGATCGGATCATTATTATAGCCACAATGATCAAATGAATTTTCAGCAGAAATATTCTCCTTCCCCTCGCGGCGTAAGTTATTTATTGGGGATGATTGTCGCTACAGATTCTTTCACACTCACACTCACGCTCACAGATTCTGCCTCGTGCAGTGTACGTGTGTTGTTGTGAGAACTGATGTAGATGTAGATGTAGATGACAGATGAAGCAAACAAATGTAAAATGTAAAAACTGATACAACGTTTGAAAATTCCACATAAATCACATGTGTACTGACTGAGTACGGGTATAAAAGTAGAGTCGCGTTCACAGCGACTCCGTACGTTCTTTCTCGTTTCTTTTCATTTTGTGTCATTCTGTAACAGAAAAATTTTATTATAGAACTAGCAAACCCGGCGAACTCCGTTTCGCCACCAGATGGCTTCGTTTTATGTAACATTTAGTTTGGTGATTAAAATATGAAGAAAAACTTTTGTTTGTTTTATATTTGAAAAGGAAAAATTTTATTTCATTTCACAACAGTAATGAATTCATTTCGACTACAAAAATGAAGTGTTATTTAGTTGAACTTCTCTAAGTAAATGAAAGTGAATCCAAAGTAAATACAGAATCGAAGCGTTATACGTGTTCGCAAATTATCCGTTTCATTGAAGTGCTCTTTTGGTAAACCACATTTTTGTTTTTGGTCTGACGTTAACACAAACAAAGCGGATGGTTTCCCAACTCGTGAACACGCAACGTATAACTGCCCATGTGAAAAACAATGATTTTCTAAATTTATCCCGCAAACACTAAGCGATTTGCCTTGCGACTTGTTAATTGTCATTGCGAACGCAAGGCGAACTGGAAATTGCAATCGTTTGAAGTCCAACGGAAGATTAGTCGGAATCATTGGTATTCGAGGAATACATACATTTTCACCTGCGTACTTTCCGTTAATAATGGTTCCCTCAATCAAATTCGGCATTAGTCTTTTTACCGAAAGTCGAGTACCGTTGCAAAGTCGCGGTGGATTCAAATTACGCAATGTCATAATAACTGTACCAACTTTGAGTTGCAAGTTATGTGGTGGAAATCCTGGTAGCTCCAGAGAGTTCAAAAACTCCGTTGGATAATTTACTACATCATCGGGATTTGTTATGGAATCAACGCTTAAGTGCTGTAAATACACTTGTTGCTGGCTTGCATGTCTTGTGGGGCGGCCGATGTTCGCACGTCGTCCTATAGGCATTTTGGACTGTGGACTCTGTCCACTTTAACCTCTAAATGCACGATCCACATAATTTACAGAGTTCAACTTACCACCTTAAAGGCAAATGCCTGCTGTTCACAATACACGTGATTGATTTGATGGTTTCCAATTGAAATATGAAGAAACGAATAACTTTTTTTTAATTTCGTTTTCACAGTGAACACAATCCCGGTTTGTCACATGAAATTAACTGAGCCGAGAACAATGAGTAGCTGTCAAACAATGTATCACGCACCGGCGCCTACTTAAAATATTGGTTTAGCGCTGTATGTAGTATATAGTAGATATTACAAATGCATTTTCCGCTTTTCTTTTACAATTTTTCGTGAATTTTCTTTGCTATAAACCTAACGGAGCCCGAGACCTTTCCAACGAATGAAAAACCGTGCAAATCGGTTCGTGCGTTCTGGAGTTATTACGACAATAAGAAAACCCGACTTATTTTTTTATATATTAGATTAGATTTGTGTTTGATAACTTTTTTTGTGTGAATAATTATTTTCTGAAAAAAAATAGCAATTTGTGTAAGTATATTTGTTGCTTTTTAAAATATGTTTTAAACCAACCATTGTGGTTTTCAAAGTTAAATGTCGAAATGATTACTCTTGGGCCGGCAAACGCGAAATTCGTCGCGAGCTGTAGCTTCGAGAAGCCGTGAAGTCGATTAGCCAAGACATTACAAATCGCAATGAAAATAATCGTTTACGCATAGCAAGGTCCCGTTCAAATCAAAGGAACAATGATGAAACATCAACTGCAAGTGAACGTCGTCATATACAAAATCTACAAGGTGTTGCATTCGCGTACAAAAGTGTCACCGATTACGCTTCTCATAGGCAAATTATAATTGGTCCAATAAACGACCTTTGTCGCCATTGTCAGGAATATAAATTTAAAGATGAAACAGAGGGGATGTGCTGTGCGAGTGGTAAAGTGAAATTGCCTGAATTGGGGAGCCCACCACAACCATTGAGCACATTACTTAATGGATTGACACCTGAGTCTAATCATTTTTGAACAATATACGAAAGTATAATTCGAGTTTTCAAATGACCTCTTTTGGCGCCACAAATATTATAAGAGACAACTTCATGCCAACATTCAACATTCATTATATAGTTTTGTTTATGCGAATAGAACGTTCTATCGTATATTTTATTCAGATTCAAGGTCAAATATACCATCGAGCTGACTCTATGTTACCTTTCGACAACGAAGACCACTAATTTTTGCAATTATATTTTGTCGGGAACGCGGAAGGAGAAGCTGATCGTCAGTGTGCCATTATTACCAACATGCGGAGAAAAATTATTTTCGATTTGCAAGATATGTTCCATGAGCATAACGAATTGGTTCAGGTATTCAAAACGTCGCTTGATCGAATGCCATCGGATGATCATAAAATTTTTATTCGATCTTATAAAACACCGGTTGGCCAACATGCAAGGCATTTCAATGCACAAACAGTTGACGAAGTAGCAATAGTCATAGTTGGTGACCAATTTAATAATCGTGATATTGTGCTTCATCGTAGAAATGAGCGGCCTAGATGGCTATCATTTCAATATTAAAATGATAAATCCAGTAAACGGTAAATTAATGAATAATTTATGATTGATTAATATTTTAATTGAAATTAATTCAATTGTAGGTCGAGAAGGAACAAAGAAAAGTTAGTGCTATGAATTATTACGCATACAGGCTGCAGATACGGCACAATCAAGACAACCACATATTGAAGTGTACAGCACTTTTCCACCAGTATGTTGTTGACATGTATGCAAAAATTGAATGGAACGGTTGATTTTCTTCGATTCAACCAAACCAAATTACGTTCGAAGAAAATGTCCATTTGCGTGATGATATTAACAACGGTCGACCAGACCTCTTCATCACCTTCACGTGTTTGTTTGTTGGCCAAATATCGAAATATTTTGTTTTTAGACAAAAATTGAAATCACTCATGGATTTAATTGTCAAACACGGTCTGTGTTTGGGTCTGTTCAATGTTGATGTACTCAATTGAGTGGCAGAAACGGGGTTTGCCTCATGCGCATATTTTCAGTTGGCTGATTGAAAAATTAAGGCCTAATCAAATTGTCGATGTGATTTCGGCCGAAATTCCAGATCGAACAGTGGATCCTGAATTGTTTGAAGTGGTAATCAAAAATATGATTCAGGGTCCATGTGGTGTGTTCAAATTGAATTCACCATGTATGGTTTAAGGAAAACGCTCCAAACGTTTTCCAAAAAATTTGGTCTCCGATACAGTGACGGACAACGATGGACATCCCGAATATCGGCGTCGATCAACTGAAGATAATAGCCATTCGGTAAGTTTGAGAGTTCAAAATCAAGATTTGGAAATAGATAATCGTTGGGTTGTGCCATATTCAACTTTATTATCTAAGATTTATAAAGCGTACATAAACGTAGAGGTATGCAATTCTGTTTAATCTATTAAATACATTTGCAAGTAAATCCAAAAAGGAAGTGATCTGTCAGGTTTTGAAGCAGTTGCTAATGTTACCGATGAAATCACTTAATTTCAAATGGGCAGATACATCAGTTCAAATGAAGCAGTATGGCGCATATTATCATTTCCGATCCATGATAGGCATCCAACTGTAGTTCATTGAGATGTTCATCTTGAAAACGGTTAACGCGTTTTTTTTTCACACTCGGAAATGCAATGCGAAGAGCTGCGCAACCACTAACAACAACTTTAACTGCATTTTTTTGCGTTGTGTCAAGCAGATGATTTTATGAAAATATTGCTTTACGCTGAAGTAAATATTATACCGAATATTATACGTGGAATAATTCGTCAAAAGTTTTTCAAAGGCGAAGACGCGGCGCAGCCGTTTATGGTCAGCCAGAATCGCTTCACTCAGATGCGATAGGACGAATTTATATAGTTCATCATAATAATCAACAGTGTTGTGATTTGCGATTGTTGATAATGAATGTTCGTGGACCAATATAATTTGAATCTTTGCGAACTGTTGATGAAGAATTGTGTGGGACGTACGCCGGAAATTTACAACGAAGCATTGATCGCTATTGAAGACCTTTGCTTGATAATGGCAAGCAAAGCATTATCTCAATTAGGCATGACAGCGCCTAATCGTGAAATACACGACCTTTTCAACAAACAACAGTATAAATGTGCCGAGCTTAATGCGTTTGTGCAAAACAATGAGCCAAGGTTAAATATCAATCAAAGAACGGTTTACGAGCAAATATTACAAGCTATCCAAGAACAACATGGTGGACTGTTATTTTTGGATGCAGCTGGAAGTACCGGAAAACGTTTGTGATATCGATTATTCGAGCACAAGGTAGAATCGCATTAGCTCTGGCTTCGTCTGGAATCGCTGCCACATTATTTGATGGTGGTCGTACGGCTGACTATAATCCTATATGCAACGTTTCAAAAGATCTGCAATGGCGAGAGTGCTGCAACAATGCTCTCTTATTGTATGGGATGAGTGTACTATGGCCAACAAGAAGTCACTGGAAGCACTTAATCGTACGTTGAAAGATAGTCGTGGAGATAATCGCTTGTTTGGTGGTGCATTAATATTGTTAGCAGGTGATTTCAGACAAACATTGCCTATAGTCAAACAAGGAACTGCTGCTGATAAAATTCATGCGTGTTTGAAAACATTTAATTTGTGGTTCTCTGTGAAAACAGACTACAAATGTACGTGTTCAATTGCAAAAAACGATGCTTCCGCAGATTTGTTTTCCAGACAACTGTTAGACATTGGTAATGCAAACATCTCGTTGACAATTCTGGCTTTGTAACGCTTCCAAATCATTTTTGCACTTTTGTGTCATCGAAGGAATAGTTGATTCGGACTGTGTTTTCAAATTTTGTACAAAATTATAGAAACCATGGCTGGTTGAGGGAAAGAGCAATTTTGGCCGGAACAAATAAAGATGTCAATGAGATCAACGCATCTATTTTGAATTCCATCCCAGGAGAAATGGTTGCGTATAGGTCGATTGATACAATTATCAATCAAAATGTTGTAAATTATCCAGTCGAATTTCTAAATTCATTGGATTTACCTTCATTAGATTGCCGCCATACTATATTTAAGTAAAAGTTGGAGCCACCATAATTATGCTGCGGAATCTTAGTCCACCACGACTTTGGTATGCTACAAGACTTTGGTGTGATAAAAGTTATGCCTAATTTACATGAAGCAACTATTCTGACTGGAAAAATTTTGTGGTGAACACGTTTTAATTCCGAGAATTTCAATGATTACACACATCCATTTTACCACAAAAAAAATACCCTTTTACTCTTCGAGTACGGGTATAATTAAAAAATGATTCTTTTATTTATTTAATTTAATAAGGCAATATCTCTGCCGCTGCTGTAGTAGCGAGAAGGAAATTGCTATTCTACGACTGTCCTGCACTCCTGGGTAGAAGTCACCGAATAGTCGGCGGAGCCGTCTACGTAAATCTAGAAAGCCGAGATCTGTTTAAGCCGATATAAAAATAACTTTTTATAGGGAAAAAAGGTTTCTAGGAAAAATTGTAGATTGTTATATTGCTTAGAGTGCATATTCGGCTGGTCAATAAAAAAGGTGTATGAAGCATAACATTTATTTGTAGATTATTAAGATAATTATTTGGTTGCAGAAGGTTAGGTATTAGGAATATATAACTAAATGTGGACTTAGCAAACCATTTAAATTAAACCATAACCAGTGTGGAGGAGAGAAGGCTCATTCGACGAATCCGAGATTAAAGAAACATTTATAAGTCCATTGCTAGGTTATTGAAACGATCTCAAAACTTCGTAACCAATGCCTTAAAACCGGAAAAAATAGATGTAAATGTAAAAACTGATAACATTTTTCAAAATTCCACATAATTCCACTTGTGTATTGACTGAGAACGGGTATAAAAGTAGAATCGCGTTAATCCAACACGTTCTTTCTCGATTTCGCTTGCCCTCTCCATGTCAACATTCATCAGTTTTTTCAGCCTTTACTATGCAAAATGTCATAATATCAAAAACCTCTGGTTTGGTCCCCATCTGGTTCAGGGTTGCTTAAATTATGCATTCATTAGAGAATTGGAATTGGAGAAATTCCATCCCAGCTTGAATTTTTTCAGCTTCTCATTTTTTTTGTTCTTGTTTGTGTTATTTTCGTTGAAATATTTATGTAATACTAGCAAACCCGGCGAACTCCGTTTCGCCACCAGATGGCTTCGTTTTGTGTAAAATTTCGTTTTGTGATTAAAAGATGAAGAAAAATTTTTTGTTTGTTTAATATTTGATGAATGAATTCATTTCGATTACAAAAATGAAGTGTTATTTAGTTGAACTTCTCTAAGTAAATGAAAGTGAATCCAAAGTAAATACTGAATCGAAGCGTTATACGTGTTCGCAAATTATCCGTTTCATTGAAGTGCTCTTTGGTAAACCACATTTTTGTTTTTTGGTCTGACGTTAACACAAACAAAGCGGATGGTTTCCCAACTCGTGAACACGCAACGTATAACTGCCCATGTGAAAAACAATGATTTTCTAAATTTATCCCGCAAACACTAAGCGATTTGCCTTGCGACTTGTTAATTGTCATTGCGAACGCAAGGCGAACTGGAAATTGCAATCGTTTGAAGTCCAACGGAAGATTAGTCGGAATCATTGGTATTCGAGGAATACATACATTTTCACCTGCGTACTTTCCGTTAATAATGGTTCCCTCAATCAAATTCGGCATTAGTCTTTTACCGAAAGTCGAGTACCGTTGCAAAGTCGCGGTGGATTCAAATTACGCAATATCATAATAACTGTACCAACTTTGAGTTGCAAGTTATGTGGTGGAAATCCTGGTAGCTCCAGAGAGTTCAAAAACTACGTTGGATAATTTACTACATCATCGGGATTTGTTATGGAATCAATGGATTTGTATGTCACCAAATCGCCAGCAATTTCTTTCTTCGCTTAAGTGCTGTAAATACACTTGTTGCTGGCTTGCATGTCTTTAGCGGCGGTCGATGTTCGCACGTCGTCCTATAGGCATTTTGGACTGTGGACTCTGTCCACTTTAACCTCTAAATGCACGATCCACATAATTTACAGAGTTCAACTTACCACCTTAAAGGCAAATGCCTGCTGTTCAGAATACACGTGATTGATTTGATGGTTTCCAATTGAAATATGAGGAAACGACAAACTTTTTATACCCGTACTCGAAGAGTAAAAGGGTATATTGTATTTGTGCTAATTGCTGTCTGTCCGTCTGTCCGTCTTGTTTGTCGCCCATTGCTCGAAGGCTATAAGAGCTAGAGCAACCAAACTTTTATCCAGTCTGATGTGGTATCGCACTCCTAGAAAAGTGTTTCAAAATTTCGCCCCGCCCACTTCCGCCCCCACAAAAGGGCGCACATCTGTGGCGGCCACAATTTTGAAAATAACAAGAAACTAAAAAATGCAGAATCATAGAGACAGCCCATATCTATCAGGGGGCCCAAATCTGAATCGGATCGTATCATTAATATAGCCACAATAGAGGCAAATATACGCAAAAACTTCGCTCCTCTCTTTCGCACTTGTTGGAATATCGAGTCGATTTGGTTTTTCGTAAAAATGAACGCCTGGATCTCAGAGACTATAAGAGCTAGAGCAACCAAATTTTTTGCCAAGACTCCTGTGATACCAAACCTGAACAAGTGTATTTCAAAATTTCGCCCCAGCCCCCTTGGGATCCCCCCCACAAAAGACGAAAATCCACAATTGAAGATAGAAAAACAAAAAAAATAGCAGTATTGTAGAGAATGACCATATCTACCAGATTCCCAGATCGGTTCAGATCGGATCATTATTGTAGCCACAATGATCAAACGAATTTTCAGCTGCGAGCTTCGCCCTTCCCGTTGCGGCGTAAGTCATTTATGGGGATGATTTTAGTTAATGATTCTTTCGCAAGCACACTTACGCTCAAACATGCTGCCTCGTGCAGTGTACGTGTGTTGTTGTGAGAAGTGATGTAGATGAAGTAGATGTAGATGACTGATGTAGCAAAACAAATGTAAGATGTAAAAAATTTGAAAATTCTACATAAATCACATGTGTGCTGACTGAGTACGGGTATAAAAGTAGAGTCGCGGCAACAGCGACTCCGTACGTTCTTTTCTCGTTTTTTAAATTTTGTTTTCACAGTGAACACAATCCCGGTTTGTCACATAAAAAATTAACTGAGCCGAGAACAATGAGTAGCTGTCAAACAATGTATCACGCACCGGCGCCTACTTAAAATATTGGTTTGGCGCTGTATGTAGTATATAGTAGATAATACAAATGCATTTTCCGCTTTTCTTTTAAAATTTTTCGTGAATTTTCTTTGCTATAAACCTAACGGAGCCCGAGACCTTTCCAACGAATGAAAACCCGTGCAAATCGGTTCGTGCGTTCTGGAGTTATTACGACAATAAGAAAACCCGACTTATTTTTTATATATTAGATTAGATTTGTGTTTGATAACTTTTTTGTGTGAATAATTGTTTTCTGAAAAAATAGCAATTTGTGTAAGTATATTTGTTGCTTTTTAAAATATGTTTTAAACCAACCATTGTGGTTTTCAAAGTTAAATGTCGAAATGATTACTCTTGGGCCGGCAAACGCGAAATTCGTCGCGAGCTGTAGCTTCGAGAAGCCGTGAAGTCGATTAGACAAGACATTACAAATCGCAATGAAAATAATCGTTTACGCATAGCAAGGTCCCGTTCAAATCAAAGGAACAATGATGAAACATCAACTGCAAAGTGAACGTCGTCATATACAAAATCTACAAGGTGTTGCATTCGCGTACAAAAGTGTCACCGATTACGCTTCTCATAGGCAAATTATAATTGGTCCAATAAACGACCTTTGTCGCCATTGTCAGGAATATAAATTTAAAGATGAAACAGAGGGATGTGCTGTGCGAGTGGTAAAGTGAAATTGCCTGAATTGGGGAGCCCACCACAACCATTGAGCACATTACTTAATGGATTGACACCTGAGTCTAATCATTTTTGAACAATATACGAAAGTATAATTCGAGTTTTCAAATGACCTCTTTTGGCGCCACAAATATTATAAGAGACAACTTCATGCCAACATTCAACATTCATTATATAGTTTTGTTTATGCGAATAGAACGTTCTATCGTATATTTTATTCAGATTCAAGGTCAAATATACCATCGAGCTGACTCTATGTTACCTTTCGACAACGAAGACCACTAATTTTTGCAATTATATTTTGTCGGGAACGCGGAAGGAGAAGCTGATCGTCAGTGTGCCATTATTACCAACATGCGGAGAAAAAATTATTTTTTCGATTTGCAAGATATGTTCCATGAGCATAACGAATTGGTTCAGGTATTCAAAACGTCGCTTGATCGAATGCCATCGGATGATCATAAAATTTTTATTCGATCTTATAAAACACCGGTTGGCCAACATGCAAGGCATTTCAATGCACAAACAGTTGACGAAGTAGCAATAGTCATAGTTGGTGACCAATTTAATAATCGTGATATTGTGCTTCATCGTAGAAATGAGCGGCCTAGATGGCTATCATTTCAATATTAAAATGATAAATCCAGTAAACGGTAAATTAATGAATAATTTATGATTGATTAATATTTTAATTGAAATTAATTCAATTGTAGGTCGAGAAGGAACAAAGAAAGTTAGTGCTATGAATTTTACGCATACAGGCTGCAGATACGGCACAATCAAGACAACCACATATTGAAGTGTACAGCACTTTTCCACCAGTATGTTGTTGACATGTATGCAAAATTGAATGGAACGGTTGATTTTCTTCGATTCAACCAAACCAAATTACGTTCCGAAGAAAATGTCCATTTGCGTGATGATATTAACAACGGTCGACCAGACCTCTTCATCACCTTCACGTGTTAGTTTGTTGGCCAAATATCGAAATATTTTGTTTTTTTAAAAAAATTGAAATCACTCATGGATTTAATTGTCAAACACGGTCTGTGTTTGGGTCTGTTCAATGTTGGATGTACTCAATTGAATGGCAGAAACGGGGTTTGCCTCATGCGCATATTTTCAGTTGGCTGATTGAAAAATTAAGGCCTAATCAAATTGACGATGTGATTTCGGCCGAAATTCCAGATCGAACAGTGGATCCTGAATTGCTTGAAGTGGTAATCAAAAATATGATTCAGGGTCCATGTGGTGCGTTAAAATTGAATTCACCATGTATGGTTTTAAGGGAAATGCTCCAAACGTTTTCCAAAAATTTGGTCTCCGATACAGTGACGGACAACGATGGACATCCGAATATCGACGTCGATCAACTGAAGATAATGGCCATTCGGTAAGTTTGAGAGTTCAAAATCAAGATTTGGAAATAGATAATCGTTGGGTTGTGCCATATTCAACTTTATTATCTAAGATTTATAGAGCGTACATAAACGTAGAGGTATGCAATTCTGTTTAATCTATTAAATACATTTGCAAGTAAATCCAAAAAGGAAGTGATCTGTCAGGTTTTGAAGCAGTTGCTAATGTTACCGATGAAATCTTTTTAATTTCAAATGGGCAGATACATCAGTTCAAATGAAGCAGTATGGCGCATATTATCATTTCCGATCCATGATAGGCATCCAACTGTAGTTCATTGAGATGTTCATCTTGAAAACGGTTAACGCGTTTTTTTTTTCACACTCGGAAATGCAATGCGAAGAGCTGCGCAACCACTAACAACAACTTTAACTGCATTTTTGCGTTGTGTCAAGCAGATGATTTTATGAAAATATTGCTTTACGCTGAAGTAAATATTATACCGAATATTATACGTGGAATAATTCGTCAAAAGTTTTTCAAAGGCGAAGACGCGGCGCAGCCGTTTATGGTCAGCCAGAATCGCTTCACTCAGATGCGATAGGACGAATTTATATAGTTCATCATAATAATCAACAGTGTTGTGATTTGCGATTGTTGATAATGAATGTTCGTGGACCAATATAATTTGAATCTTTGCGAACTGTTGATGAAGAATTGTGTGGGACGTACGCCGGAAATTTACAACGAAGCATTGATCGCTATTGAAATGGATTTTGCTTGATAATGGCAAGCAAAGCATTATCTCAATTAGGCATGACAGCGCCTAATCGTGAAATACACGACCTTTTCAACAAACAACAGTATAAATGTGCCGAGCTTAATGCGTTTGTGCAAAACAATGAGCCAAGGTTAAATATCAATCAAAGAACGGTTTACGAGCAAATATTACAAGCTATCCAAGAACAACATGGTGGACTGTTATTTTTGGATGCAGCTGGAAGTACCGGAAAAACGTTTGTGATATCGATTATTCGAGCACAAGGTAGAATCGCATTAGCTCTGGCTTCGTCTGGAATCGCTGCCACATTATTTGATGGTGGTCGTACGGCTGACTATAATCCTATATGCAACGTTTCAAAAAGATCTGCAATGGCGAAGTGCTGCAACAATGCTCTCTCTTATTGTATGGGATGAGTGTACTATGGCCAACAAGAAGAAAGCACTTAATCGTACGTTGAAAGATAGTCGTGGAGATAATCGCTTGTTTGGTGGTGCATTGATATTGTTAGCAGGTGATTTCAGACAAACATTGCCTATAGTCAAACAAGGAACTGCTGCTGATAAAATTCATGCGTGTTTGAAAACATTTAATTTGGGTGGTTCTCTGTGAAAACAGACTACAAATGTACGTGTTCAATTGCAAAACGATGCTTCCGCAGATTTGTTTTCCAGACAACTGTTAGACATTGGTAATGCAAACATCTCGTTGACAATTCTGGCTTTGTAACAAAAATAAAATCATTTTTGCACTTTTGTGTCATCGAAGGAATAGTTGATTCGGACTGTGTTTTCAAATTTTTTACAAAATTATAGAAACCATGGCTGGTTGAGGGAAAGAGCAATTTTGGCCGGAACAAATAAAGATGTCAATGAGATCAACGCATCTATTTTGAATTCCATCCCAGGAGAAATGGTTGCGTATAGGTCGATTGCTTACAATTATCAATCAAAATGTTTGTAAATTATCCAGTCGAATTTCTAAATTCATTGGATTTACCTTCATTAGATTGCCGCCATACTATATTTAAGTAAAAGTTGGAGCCACCATAATTATGCTGCGGAATCTTAGTCCACCACGACTTTGGTATGCTACAAGACTTGGTGTGATAAAAAGTTATGCCTAATTTACTTGAAGCAACTATTCTGACTGGAAAATTTTTGTGGTGAACACGTTTTAATTCCGAGAATTTCAATGATTACACACATCCATTTTACCACAAAAAAAAAATATACCCTTTTACTCTTCGAGTACGAATATAATTACAAAAATGATTCTTTTATTTATTTAATTTAATAAGGCAATATCTCTGCCGCTGCTGTAGTAGCAGAAGGAAATTGCTATTCTACGACTGTCCTGCACTCCTGGGTAGAAGTCACCGAATAGTCGGCGGAGCCGTCTACGTAAATCTAGAAAGCTAAGATCTGTTTAAGCCGATATAAAAATAACTTTTTATCAAAAAAAAAAGGTTTTCTAGGAAAAATTGTAGATTGTTATATTGCTTAGAGTGCATATTCGGCTGGTCAAAAAAAAGGTGTATGAAGCATAACATTTATTTGTAGATTATTAAGATAATTATTTGGTTGCAGAAGGTTAGGTATTAGGAATATATAACTAAATGTGGACTTATTAAACCATTTAAATTAAACCATAACCAGTGTGGCGGAGAGAAGGCTCATTCGACGAATCAAGATTAAAAAATAAACATTTATAAGTCCATTGCTAGGTTATTGAAACGATCTTAAAACTTCGTAACCAATGCCTTAAAACCGGAAAAATAGATGTAAATGTAAAACTGATAACATTTTTCAAAATTCCACATAATTTCTCATGTGTATTGACTGAGAACGGGTATAAAAGTAGAATCGCGTTAATCCAACACGTTCTTTCCCGATTTCGCTTGCATATCTCCATGTCAACATTCATCAGTTTTTCAGCCTTTACTATGCAAAAATGTCATAATATCAAAACCTCTGGTTTGGTCCCCATCTGGTTCAGGGTTGCTTAAATTATGCATTCATTAGAGAATTGGAATTGGAGAAATTCCATCCCAGCTTGAATTTTTTTCAGCTTCTCATTTTTTTGTTCTTGTTTGTGTTATTTTCGTTGAAATATTTATGTAATACTAGCAAACCCGGCGAACTCCGTTTCGCCACCAGATAACTTCGTTTTGTGTAAAATTTCGTTTTGTGATTAAAAGATGAAGAAAAATTTTTGTTTGTTTTATATTTGATGAATGAATTCATTTCGATTACAAAAATGAAGTGTTATTTAGTTGAACTTCTCTAAGTAAATGAAAGTGAATCCAAAGTAAATACTGAATCGAAGCGTTATACGTGTTCGCAAATTATCCGTTTCATTGAAGTGCTCTTTGGTAAAACCACATTTTTGTTTTTGGTCTGACGTTAACACAAACAAAGCGGATGGTTTCCCAACTCGTGAACACGCAACGTATAACTGCCCATGTGAAAAACAATGATTTTCTAAATTTATCCCGCAAACACTAAGCGATTTGTTTGCGACTTGTTAATTGTCATTGCGAACGCAAGGCGAACTGGAAATTGCAATTTTTTGAAGTCCAACGGAAGATTAGTCGGAATCATTGGTATTCGAGGAATACATACATTTTCACCTGCGTACTTTCCGTTAATAATGGTTCCCTCAATCAAATTCGGCATTAGTTTTTTACCGAAAGTCGAGTACCGTTGCAAAGTCGCGGTGGATTCAAATTACGCAATGTCATAATAACTGTACCAACTTTGAGTTGCAAGTTATGTGGTGGAAATCCTGGTAGCTCCAGAGAGTTCAAAAACTCCGTTGGATAATTTACTACATCATCGGGATTTGTTATGGAATCAACGGGTTTGTATGTCACCAAATCGCCAGCAATTTCTTTCTTCGCTTAAGTGCTGTAAATACACTTGTTGCTGGCTTGCATGTCTTGTGCGGCGGCCGATGTTCGAACTTCGTCCTATAGGCATTTTGGACTGTGGACTCTGTCCACATTTTAACCTCTAAATGCACGATCCACATAATTTACAGAGTTCAACTTACCACCTTAAAGGCAAATGCCTGCTGTTCACAATACACGTGATTGATTTGATGGTTTCCAATTGAAATATGAAGAAACGAATAATTTTTTTTTTTTAATTTCGTTTTCACAGTGAACACAATCCCGGTTTGTCACATGAAATTAACTGAGCCGAGAACAATGAGTAGCTGTCAAACAATGTATCACGCACCGGCGCCTATTTAAAATATTGGTTTAGCGCTGTATGTAGTATATAGTAGATATTACAAATGCATTTTCCGCTTTTCTTTTACAATTTTTTCGTGAATTTTCTTTGCTATAAACCTAACGGGGTCGAGACCTTTCCAACGAATGAAAAACCGTGCAAATCGGTTCGTGCGTTCTGGAGTTATTACGACAATAAGAAAACCCGACTTATTTTTTATATTTTAGATTAGATTTGTGTTTGATAACTTTTTGTGTGAATAATTATTTTCTGAAAAAAAATAGCAATTTGTGTAAGTTTTATATTTGTTGCTTTTTAAAATATGTTTTAAACCAACCATTGTGGTTTTCAAACTTAAATGTCGAAATGATTACATTTGGGCCGGCAAACGCGAAATTCGTCGCGAGCTGTAGCTTCGAGAAGCCGTGAAGTCGATTAGCCAAACATTACAAATCGCAATGTAAATAATCTTTACGCACAGCAAGGTCCCGTTCAAATCAAAGGAACAATGATGAAACATCAACTGCAAATGAACGTCGTGATATACAAAATCTACAAGGTGTTGCATTCGCGTACAAAAGTGTCACCGATTACGCTTCTCATAGGCAAATTATAATTGGTCCAATAAACGACCTTTGTCGCCATTGTCAGGAATATAAATTTAAAAGATGAAACAGAGGGGATGTGCTGGGCGAGTGGTAAAAAGTGAAATTGCCTGAATTGGGGAGCCCACCACAACCATTGAGCACATTACTTAATGGATTGACACCTGAGTCTAATCATTTTTTTGAACAATATACGAAAGTATAATTCGAGTTTTCAAATGACATCTTTTGGCGCCACAAATATTATAAAGAACAACTTCATGCCAACATTCAACATTCATTAAATAGTTTTTGTTTATGCGAATAGAACGTTCTATCGTATATTTTATTCAGATTCAAGGTCAAATATACCATCGAGCTGACTCTATGTTACCTTTCGACAACGAAGACCACTAATTTTGCAATTATATTTTGTCGGGAACGCGGAAGGAGAAGCTGATCGTCAGTGTGCCATTATTACCAACATGCGGAGAAAAATTATTTTCGATTTGCAAGATATGTTCCATGAGCATAACGAATTGGTTCAGGTATTCAAAACGTCGCTTGATCGAATGCCATCGGATGATCATAAAATTTTTATTCGATCTGATAAAACACCGGTTGGCCAACATGCAAGGCATTTCAATGCACAAACAGTTGACGAAGTAGCAATAGTCATAGTTGGTGACCAATTTAATAATCGTGATATTGTGCTTCATCGTAGAAATGAGCGGCCTAGATGGCTATCATTTCAATATTAAGATGATAAATCCAGTAAACGGTAAATTAATGAATAATTTATGATTGATTAATATTTTAATTGAAATTAATTCAATTGTAGGTCGAGAAGGAACAATAAAAGTTAGGTTAGATTAGGTTAGGTTAGGTAGTATCGGCTGTCGGGCCGTCATGAGTCCGACACACATAGGCCGGCTTCGGCCCGTTGTGGTACCATCGAATCATTCTTCCCTCCCGCTGTGAGAGAAATCCTGTCAGCAATTATCCCATCCGGCCGCGCCAATAAAATTCGCTATCTTTCTGGGACACATGATGGACATCAGTGATACGTTGTGAAAAAAGGGCAAGCCCAAGTGTTGTAGCCTTCTTCTACTGAGAGCCGGGCAGGAGCAGAACAGGTGTTCCACTGTCTCCTCCTCTTCCTCATCTCTACAGTTGCGGCAGTAATCATTTGTATGGGGCTCCCATCCTTCTGGCATGGGTTCCTATTAGCCAGTGTCCCGTGAGGGATCGAATGACCGTGCTGCACCTTTTTCTGCTTAGCTTGCAGAGCTCGGTGGTGCGCTTCTTGTTTATATTGGGCCACGTTTGTCGCGTGATGCGACATCGTGGTGTGTTTTGCCACCGACTGTCGTCTAGTCGCATGAATTGCTCTTTTATGATGAGCTTGCAGGTGGCCATAGGCATACATGTATCCTCTTTGTCGTGGAGAAAGGAGGTGGTAGTGCCAGCTCTGGCCAGTTCATCTGCTATGCAGTTACCTTCAATGTCCTGGTGACCCGGGACCCATATCAGGCTAATAGCAAACTGCTGGGCCATCTCGTGAAGAGATTTGCGGCATTTTGCTACGGTGGCCGAGTTTGATGTAATCGCATTAAGTGATTTGATCGCAGCTTGGCTATCACTATAGATGTTTATATGGGTTGCCGAAAAGGCAACTGTTTGGATGCAAATCAGAGCTTCCCAGATCGCTGTGACTTCCGCTTGGAAGACACTGCAGTGATCCGGGAGCCTGAAGGAATGCCTTATGTTTAGTTGCTCGGAGTAGATACCTCCTCCTACTTTGTTGTCCATTTTGGAGCCATCCGTGAAGATTTGAATGGCTCCACCAGGACCCGGAGTTCCCTCAAGCCAGCTATCACGGTGAGGGATATCTATTTCAAAGGGAGTTTCAGTAAACTCCATCGGAATGCAGTAGTCCGATTTTGTTGGGACGTTATTGTTGTTGTTTAGAATGGATGAGTGTCCCATATTTTGCGGTACCCATTGGTCGGAGTCTCTAAGACGAATCGCTGCCATGAGTGCCTGAGCCTTACCTGCGAGGTCAGGACTCTGGAGGCACAGGACAGCGTTTAGAGCATCATTCGGAGTGGTGCGAAGTGCTCCACTGATGCAGAGTGCGGCAGTTCTTTGTACCTTGCCGAGCATTTTGGTGATGGACTTTTTGATAGGGCCGGCCACCACACCGTGACTCCGTAGAGTAGTATTGGTCTAACTATTGCTAGATATATCCAATGGACTATACTTGGGTTAATACCCCCACCTTAGACCAATGGCTTTTTGCAGTTGTAGAGAGCTATCGTAGCCTTCTTCACTCTTTTCTTTGATGTTTTGGTTCCAGTTGAGCTTACTATCGATTACCAACCCCAGGTAACTAGCACTATCGCTGAATGATAGCCTGCATTCGTTAAGCATTGGAGGGGGTTAAAGGGGAATCTTGTATTTACGAGAAAATAATACAAGTTCCGTTTTTGAGGGATTTACTCCCAGACCGCGCGATTTTGTCCAGTCTGACAGTTTCGCGAGTTTTGCAGACATTAGGTCGCAGAGTGTTTGAGGGAATTTTCCCGAGAATATTATGGCAACGTCATCCGCGTATGCCACCACTTTACAGTCCCCCCATCCAGGTCACACAGAATCTTGTTGACTGCTATGTTCCATAGAAGGGGAGACAGAACCCCACCTTGCGGTGTGCCTCTGTTGACATACCTTGACTGAGTGGACGACCCCATCGACGACGTCACCGTCCTGCATATTAGCAATTGATCGATGAGCGTCGCCAAGTGATCGTCCACCCCAGGCTCGTCAAACCTTCCGTGATGGCTCTTGGTATGACATTGTTGAAGGCTCCTCGATATCGAAAGGCAATAAGGGAATATTCCTTTGAATAAAGGGATTTTTCCACCGAGGTGATTACCTCGTGAAGTGCCGTTTCTGTGGATTTTCCTTTTCTGTAGGCATGTTGTGAGTCTGACAGCATATTTTGGATTTATCGTAGTCCTTAGATGTAGCCCGACTAGTCTCTCAAATGTCTTGAGGAGAAAGGACGACAGACTGATTGGTCTGAAGTCCTTTGCGGTGGAGAGCGAGGCTTTTCCCGCTTTGGGAATAAAGACAATCTTTGCCTTAAGCCATGCGTCAGGAATTTTCCCTATTATGAGTATCTTGGAAAAATATACTTTGAAGCCAGTTGGTTGCCATGTTTCCTGCCTTTTCTAGTTGGGCAGGGATAATCATGTCAGGGCCTGGTTATTTAAAACGGGTTGAAGCTGTTTACTGCCCAGCTGATGTTCCGTTTCGAGAGGATGTGTGCCATCGAGGTGACCGAGCCCACTATAGCTGAATGGGTCGGCTCAATGGTTGTACATCCGGGGAAGTGAGTGTCTAGTAAGATGTGCAGGGACTCCTCACTGGAGCTAGTCCACGTACCATCGTTACGTTTGAGGTATCCCACCGAGGTGGTAGTTTTGAGAGGATCTTACGCAGCCTTGCTGCCCGATTTTTCCTCTATTTCTGTGCAAAATTTTTGCCACGAGGCTCTTTTGCCTTTCTTGTTTCTTTTTGTAGAGGGCTAGACTGTGCTTGTAGTCTTCCCAGTGTTCCTCCTCGTTGGCGCTTTTGGCTCTGTTGAAGAGAGCCCTGCTACTCTTACGTAGGATATCTATTTGTTTTGACCACCATGGGGGTTTCTTTTCCCCCTCGGTTTTGGTGCGGGGCATGCTGCCTTAAATGACTTGTTGCATGCTTCCGTGAATGTGTCCACTAGACGATTTAAGTCATCTTGAGTGTCCGGGCACCGTGGTGCCGTGATGGGGAGCAATTCCTCCATTTTTTAATATATCTATCCCAGTTGGCTGTCCTGGGATTGATGAAATCAATTGGTTTTGGGCACTCGAGCCTCATGATTGTATCGATGTACCTGTGGTCAGAGAAAGAATGGTCCTCTAGGACTTTCCAGCTCTCGATTAAGTCTGACATTGCGTGAGACACTAGAGTGAGGTCAATGACCTCCTGTCGGTTCTTTATAATGAATGTGGGGTCGTTACCCCGATTACAAATAACCATATTAGAGTCAAGGATAAAGCTAAATAGTGACTCACCCCTCGCATTTGTGTCCGAGCTCTCCCATTGTGTGTGGTGAGCGTTGGCATCGCAGCCTATTAAAAGGCCTATGTCCGAACTTTCGCTTTCGCTGGTTAGCGCGCGTATAAGTTCTCCTGGAGGATCGCTTTCCTCGTGCGCGCCATGTAGGACGACACCAACCTCAGCTGTATTCCTTGCAGCTCTAGGCTAACTGTTTTGAAATGTTGTCGCCGTTGCTATAGTTATGGAGCAGAAAGATGTTAAGGTGCTTTCTAGCAAGAATACAGGTGCGAATTTTACCTTCGTTTTGAGCAGCGATTAGCTTGTACTCCTTCGTCGCTAATCCACAGACCTTGTCACCAACTACCCAAGGCTCCTGGATTAGGACTACATCAGCTCCGCTCTCATCCAAGCGGAGTATTAGGGCAGTTGCTGCTGCTTTTACAGTGGTGGAGATTGATTTGTAGTACCCGAAGGGACATCATCAGGTTTCTCCACCACTGTAATGTCGGCGTCAGTGTCGTCGACGATGTCGTCGTCCTCCCGACACATGGCCTCAAAATCATGCATAAGCATGGTGTCAGAGGAGTAGCCGTCCAGCTCCGGCTTTCCAGCTCGCAGTCGGGTGCTTGATCTCCGAGGCAGCTTCCTGCTCGACTGGGTTGTCGACAGGACGCGCCTCGGCCGCTGCATCCGACTTATACACCTTTATGGTGACTGAGCTGAAGCCGAAGTTCAGCTTCTCCTTTAGCTGCCTCAAAGGCGCTCTGCCTACGGAGGATATTGTTGCCAGCACCCCGTCTTTCGGCATAAGTATATTTTTGTGCTTGAGCACTGGTCGATGGGGACTCGACCCCTGCCACCTTCCACCAGCAGGCAGAGCAGCCGCAGGAATGCATTGCTGTTCTGCCAAGGTGTTGGTTTTGGGGCCAATTCGCCACCCACCCCAGAAATGGGATGGGACCCCTTAGGGTTCGCCCCCAGCGCTCGTCGCTGAGCAGGATTTGCCTGCTGTGTGGCGGGTTGGGCCAGGCCCTGGGCCGCTGCCTTTCCCTGTGAGGGATTTCTCCCGGTTGGCATTTGGGAGCGCCAAGCTCAGTTTTGTTTGTGTTTTGTTTTTAGCTTCCATTCTGATCCCACGAGATGCAAAGAAGGGGAAAGGTCCGTCCGGGCAGAGATTCGCGTTGCCCGGATAAGGCATACTTAGAACAGGGGGCAGCCAAGTCCCTGAGCACACCGTTATCGACTGGGCTGGAGTTTTTATACCGGGCCCCCAGCCGTCGCTTGACTCTCGGCACGGTCCGTTTGACACACTTAGTCCGGCCCGGTGTGAGGTGAGTGTGGGGGTTGGGATATGGGTAGGTAGTGTGTAGGGAAGGGAAGTGTGTGAGCTAATCTTTAAAAGAGGCGGCACCACAAGCGCATCGTCAGTGTTGCTGCGTCGCGAACACCCGCTGGCTGTCCGGGACTGCTTATTTTCGGTACTTTCCCTCAGACTCAACTGAGTTGAATTTCTTTGGGATGCCCGCTTATTCACAGCTAACCTACCCAGTAGGCCGTTCGCTATCCGCAACCTGCGACCCGTCCGGTGGCCTCAGCTAGGCCCCTCTGAGCCACCTCAAAGCTCAATGAGTACCAGAAACAAAGAAAGTTAGTGCTATGAATTATTACGCATACAGGCTGCAGATACGGCACAATCAAGACAACCACATATTGAAGTGTACAGCACTTTTCCACCAGTATGTTGTTGACATGTATGCAAAAATTGAATGGAACGGTTGATTTTCTTCGATTCAACCAAACCAAATTACGTTCCGAAGAAAATGTCCATTTGCGTGATGATATTAACAACGGTCGACCAGACCTCTTCATCACCTTCACGTGTTTGTTTATTGGCCAAATATCGAAAGATCACCATGATATTTTAGCACTTGTTTTAGACAAAATTGAAATCACTCATGGATTTAATTGTCAAACACGGTCTGTGTTTGGGTCTGTTCAATGTTGGATGTACTCAATTGAGTGGCAGAAACGGGGTTTGCCTCATGCGCATATTTTCAGTTGGCTGATTGAAAAATTAAGGCCTAATCAAATTGACGATGTGATTTCGGCCGAAATTCCAGATCGAACAGTGGATCCTGAATTTGAAGTGGTAATCAAAAATATGATTCAGGGTCCATGTGGTGCGTTCAAATTGAATTCACCATGTATGGTTAAAAGGGAAATGCTCCAAACGTTTTCCAAAAAAAAATTTGGTCTCCGATACAGTGACGGACAACGATGGACATCCCGAATATCGACGTCGATCAACTGAAGATAATGGCCATTCGGTAAGTTTGAGAGTTCAAAATCAAGATTTGGAAATAGATAATCGTTGGGTTGTGCCATATTCAACTTTATTATCTAAGATTTATAGAGCGTACATAAACGTAGAGGTATGCAATTCTGTTTAATCTATTAAATACATTTGCAAGTAAATCCAAAAAGGAAGTGATCTATCAGGTTTTGAAGCAGTTGCTAATGTTACCGATGAAATCACTTAATTTCAAATGGGCAGATACATCAGTTCAAATGAAGCAGTATGGCGCATATTATCATTTCCGATCCATGATAGGCATCCAACTGTAGTTCATTTAGATGTTCATCTTGAAAACGGTTAACGCGTTTTTTCACACTCGGAAATGCAATGCGAAGAGCTGCGCAACCACTAACAACAACTTTAACTGCATTTTTTGCGTTGTGTCAAGCAGATGATATTATGAAAATATTGCTTTACGCTGAAGTACGCGAATATTATACGTGGAATAATTCGTCAAAAGTTTTTCAAAGGCGAAGACGCGGCGCAGCCGTTTATGGTCAGCCAGAATCGCTTCACTCAGATGCGATAGGACGAATTTATATAGTTCATCCTAATAATCAACAGTGTTGAAGGGATTTGCGATTGTTGATAATGAATGTTCGTGGACCAATATAATTTGAATCTTTGCGAACTGTTGATGAAGAATTGTGTGGGACGTACGCCGGAAATTTACAACGAAGCATTGATCGCTATTGAAGACCTTTGCTTGATAATGGCAAGCAAAGCATTATCTCAATTAGGCATGACAGCGCCTAATCGTGAAATACACGACCTTTTCAACAAACAACAGTATAAATGTGCCGAGCTTAATGCGTTTTGTGCAAAACAATGAGCCAAGGTTAAATATCAATCAAAGAACGGTTTACGAGCAAATATTACAAGCTATCCAAGAACAACATGGTGGACTGTTATTTTTGGATGCAGCTGGAAGTACCGGAAAAACGTTTGTGATATCGATTATTCGAGCACAAGGTAGAATCGCATTAGCTCTGGCTTCGTCTGGAATCGCTGCCACATTATTTGATGGTGGTCGTACGGCTGACTATAATCCTATATGCAACGTTTCAAAAGATCTGCAATGGCGAGAGTGCTGCAACAATGCTCTCTTATTGTATGGGATGAGTGTACTATGGCCAACAAGAAGTCACTGGAAGAACTTAATCGTACGTTGAAAGATAGTCGTGGGAGATAATCGATTGTTTGGTGGTGCATTGATATTGTTAGCAGGTGATTTCAGACAAACATTGCCTATAGTCAAACAAGGAACTGCTGCTGATAAAATTCATGCGTGTTTGAAAACATTTAATTTGTGGTTCTCTGTGAAAAACAGACTACAAATGTACGTGTTCAATTGCAAAACGATGCTTCCGCAGATTTGTTTTCCAGACAACTGTTAGACATTGGTAATGCAAACATCTCGTTGACAATTCTGGCTTTTGTAACGCTTCCAAATCATTTTTGCACTTTTGTGTCATCGAAGGAATAGTTGATTCGGACTGTGTTTTCAAATTTTTGTACAAAATTATAGAAACCATGGCTGGTTGAGGGAAAAAGCAATTTTGGCCGGAACAAATAAAGATGTCAATGAGATCAACGCATCTATTTTGAATTCCATCCCAGGAGAAATGGTTGCGTATAGGTCGATTGATACAATTATCAATCAAAATGTTGTAAATTATCCCGTCGAATTTCTAAATTCATTGGATTTACCTTCATTAGATTGCCGCCATACTATATTTAAGTAAAAGTTGGAGCCACCATAATTATGCTGCGGAATCTTAGTCCACCACGACTTTGGTATGCTACAAGACTTGGTGTGATAAAAAGTTATGCCTAATTTACTTGAAGCAACTATTCTGACTGGAAAATTTTGTGGTGAACACGTTTTAATTCCGAGAATTTCAATGATTACACACATCCATTTTACGGGTAAAATTACAAAAATGATTCTTTTTATTTATGTTGAGCTATTAAGCGTTTTTAATAGCTATTGCAAAAGGTAGGTTTTAAATAAAGAGCCGAGGATTTCAATTGGAAATACAATTTTATTTATTATATTAGGTAGCGGCAATACGCGTGTGTAGCTGGGGTATAAAAGTGCACCGAAAACTATGATAGTTACATCCAGACTGCTTGAGGGCAGGCGGACCGAATTGCCCGTGCCCCACTGCAAGAGGTAGAGAGAACCAAAGATGCTCGGGCTGCTGCTGAGCCGAGTGCGAGCGATAGATAGAGAGAGAGAGAGAGAGCGCGGGAGAACAGCATAGATGCTGCAGCTGTAGTAGCGAAATGAGCATAAGCGTAACCATAAGCATAAGCAATTACACTGTTTACAATTCAGTGTTCAATCGTATAAAGCAAACATATGTAGGTAGATTTACGTTAGGCTGCTCCACTAACTAACAACAAGTTTTATACCTAAACATCGGGCTGGGAAACCCGACATCCTCCCCCGTTGAAACCTGTCTTTCAACAGAATCTGCAGGGTTTCGCAGATAAATCGGATGTTGGGGTCCTGTTAAGCTCATCAACGACACGTTTTTGACTCGATCACAACCTCCAGACACGACCCATCCCAAGAGAGTTTCCTGAAGTATTGGTAATCCTGGCGAAAGCTTGAATTGCCCAACACATAAGAGCTCCAAAACAGTCTTGCACCAATCAGCAGATCGATGCCCTGAGGTATATGATATCCTGGATCGGCGAGTGGCAGGTTTCCAGGGATCATCCAGCTGCAAGTGTTCACGCTGCGGCTTGGCTGCCGATCAGTGATATTAGGGACGATTACAGCAGTGATGGGAGCCGAGTGTGTCGACAAACGAGAGTGAAGGCTTATTTTCACTGACATTCCATCGGTGACGAGGCTGGAGTCGCCTATTCCAGAAACAGCAGTGGACGATTTTATCTTCCGAAGCTGAAGCTGATTAGCTAAACGGGATGTTATTAGATGCAGTTGAGAGCCGGAATCTAGCAGCGCTCGGCAAGAAACGAAGGCCCCAGAACTATTTTTGACTAGGACGGTGGCCGTGGGTAATAGCACATCATCATTACTGAGATCCTGGGCAATAAGTGCAGAATATGCAGAGGCTGAAGCAGAGGACTCAGTGATGAGATGCGACGACGTGTCAAGTAGCACAGATCCACCTTGGGCTGCAGTAGCTTCAGGACCTCCAAAATGCAGGAGAGTGTGGTGCCTACGCCCACAGGTACGGCATTTGCTGGAGCTGCATTTACTCAACCGATGGCCTGCCTTGAGGCAATTTACACAAAGGAACACCTCTTTGCTTCTTTATAGCGATTTGATGGAGACAGTGCTATAAACTTCGGACAATGATGGATTCCGTGAGCACTGTCATTGCACAGAACGCAACCTGATGTGTTTTGCTTAAAGGCAGCAAGTATTGATTTGGAATGGCTTGCTTTACTGCTCCTGCCCACCTGACCGCTCGGCGCATAGGTCGTCATAACGAAATCCACAGTTTCCAACGTCCTGCATCGCTGCTCCAAAAAACGAGGCCATGGACTCCCATGACGGAATCAAGTTAACGAAGGCTGAGTCCTCTAATCGTTCCTCCCACTTGGCTTGAGTCGCTGGATCCAGTTTACGAAGCAGCACCTGCACGATGATGCATCCTGCGATCTGCTCAGGAGTGCCCAAAGCCTGGAGCGCCCGAATATGAGCGTTAAACTTGTCCGAGATCTCCCGAAGCATCGACACTGACCCATTCTCCACAGACTGCAGCCCCAGGATCTCAGTAATGTGCGCCTGAAAGATTAAACGACGATTATTAAACCTTTTTCCAACAAATCCAACGCTATATTATAATTGCTGTCAGAAATTTCCAGCGCACGAACTGTCTCCAACGCCGAATCACGCAGGCAAGATCGTAAATGCTGGAACTTCTCAATGTTGGAGAGGTCCGGATGATTGTCGATGATAGTGGTGAACATCGAGTAAAAGTCCGTCCAATCCGCATATCCTCCCACTAAAACTTGGCAATTGTATAGGAGGCAGGGATGATGCTGGCCTGCGACGAGGTGGCGGCTGAGAACCAGCAAAACCAGAAGTTACATTCGGTCCAGCAAACCGTTGAATGCAGAGGCATGTAGCCGCTAATCCGATCAATTTCACGCCGAATCGAAGCCCTTGAGAGCACTGGCAAGCGTTTCAAAACTGTCGCACAGTCCACTGTGAATTTCGCTGCAGTCCAATTCTTCGAGCTCGTTGTGAAATGTCTCAAATTGCCCGATCAGTTTCTCAATCTGCTCCAACTTTCCCACTAGTGTGTAATAATCGGAGACAGCGGCCTCATCTTCCCAAGCGGTAGTCAATCTCTTAACCTTCTCGCAGAGTTCCGTTGACTTCATCCTCAAAAAGACACTCTGTTTTGCTCCCTTGTTACTGTCACTATAGTGTCGTTGGCAGCGTCCATAGCAGCAGCCGCTCTAGAAAACGTTCGTAGCGGGAAGAGGAACGCAAAACGAAACGCGTAAACAAACGGGAACCTCAAGCGCAATTCGTGTATGTAAGAGCGGCTGGTGTATAGCAGCTATGTGGTCGATGGCACTGGCTATGTACAGAAGAGCGAAAACAGACGAACGAACGAAAATTATTGTTTATAAATGCAGTTTGTGATTGTACTGATCAATTAATTATTGCACAATCACGTCGGGGTCTCAAATGTTGAGCTATTAAGCGTTTTAATAGCTATTGCAAAAGGTAGGTTTTAAATAAAGAGCCGAGGATTTCAATTGGAAATACAATTTTATTTATTATATTAGGTAGCGGCAATACGCGTGTGTAGCTGGGGTATAAAGTGCACCGAAAACTATGATAGTTACATCCAGACTGCTTGAGGGCAGGCGGACCGAATTGCCCGTGCCCCACTGCAAGAGGTAGAGAGAACCAAAGATGCTCGGGCTGCTGCTGAGCCGAGTGCGAGCGATAGATAGAGAGAGAGAGAGAGCGCGGGAGAACAGCATAGATGCTGCAGCTGTAGTAGCGAAATGAGCATAAGCGTAACCATAAGCATAAGCAATTACACTATTTACAATTCAGTGTTCAATCGTATAAGCAAACATATGTAGGTAGATTTACGTTAGGCTGCTCCACTAACTAACAACAGTTTTTTTTATACCTAAACATCGGGCTGGGAAACCCGACAATTTATTTAATTTAATAAGGCTGTAACGGACCACAACGGTCCGTCACAAGAAATATAAATAGATAATGTAAGATATACACAATACAATCATAAACTAAATTATATAGACTATTATTAAAAACACCTGACACTACCAAACACACTACACCTAATTCCGCGTTGCTATGTTAGCAAAAACACGCGGACTAGGTCACCTGACACTGCACCAAGTTCCGCGATCGCCGCGAAACGGTGCCCCAACATACACCCACGAAAACGCGGACTCAGCGGCCTCACACACCAGGTGCCGGTTTTAAATAGCGCGCGCCATGGATCAATGGGGCAGTGCATCAACAGTCAACACCACGCCACCACAAAAGTACACGCAAGCATTACTACACGACTAGAAGTATAAAACCCAATTAATCAAGAACAAAGACAAAACCCATAAACCTCAAAACCTCAACCCCGTGTCATCATTTTCTTCGCCGACCGCGAACCCAACCCAGGTAACCCAGAAACATATTATTACCGCACACACCAAAACTCCGGTGTCAGCGTTTTCCCTTCCATCGCCAAAGTGCGAATACCGAATTGCCTGCACGGTAACCCGACGCTCCGCCCGCTCAATTTTCGGTCTCACGGCCATCCCCTTGCCTAAAGTGCCAGCATTTCTACAAATTTCTTGTAGAAAGAACCTTGGACAGACTGAGCCTACCTCAGCCTGGGATAGGTATCCTACAAGTGGCGCCCGAGCAGGGACTTTACTTGCAACGTTAAGGAGATTTGGGAGAAAAACCTTAACACGGGGATACGTGGACTAAAGACCCACGGCCACCGAGAAAGAAAACAGAGCTAGGAACTAAACACACAAATCCAGTCGCGAGTGCCACCGAGAAAGTCTACGCAGTGCGCGAGTAACGAAAAACAGTGATCAAGTGCCCAAAACACCCCAGAAGCAACACAAAAAAACACCATGGAATCCCACGAAGAGGACTCAGGCAGCGAATTCCACGCCGTAGAGAAAACCACTAACCCAGGCGTCAGCATCGGCTGGATTTACAAGCGTCGTCGAGGATCTGGAGGCTTTTCGCCAGGAATTTGGATTCAGCGGTGAAGGAACTGTCGACGAGATGCGTAGGAACTTTGCCATACTAGTCGCCGAACCACTCCCGCCGAGTAATTGGGTTCGCCTGGCAGAACTTGAGCGGAAATACGCCCGACTAGCCGGACGCTCCAAGTCCCCGATGCCCACTACCCCGGGTCCATCAGGCACCCAGAGGCAGGACCCAAAACCCAGCACACAAATCCCCACAATCGCTGAGAACGAGCCCCGACCACCAACCTTAATGGTCGATGATCTCCCCAGGCCGCCAACCACGGAAACGTGCCGCTCACCCACGCAGAGAATTGTGCCAGCGATCGACCCACACATAGACGGGCCCGACTACAACCGCATCGCACGAACTGCGGAACGCATCCGCGGCTGGGGCATCCAGTTCAGCGGAGAAAATGACCCGATATCATTTCTGAACTACTCGAGGAACGCGCAAGCTCGTATGGAGTGGACACCAACCAGTTGCCGCGGGCCATGGCCGAACTACTCACCGACCGGGCTAGCCGTTGGTACCGTACCAGCCAACTGCAGTGTAGCTCCTGGGGATACTTCCGCCAGGAATTTCTGTCGTATTTTCTGCCGCCAAGGTATTTCGAACAATTGGACGACCAGATCCGGGGCCGCAAGCAAGCGGTGAGAGAACCGTTCAAAGATTACCTCATCGAGATACGGCTACTTATGCACCATGCCGGGTACGATCCAGTTAAACAGCTGCACAGAATCTACGACAACGCCTTGCCAGGAATCCAGCTATACGTGCGACGAGACCAATTGGAAAGCTTGTCACAGCTGACACGGCTCGCCTCTGAGTACGAAATCATCCACGAGGGAACATGAGATCACCCCCGCACCCATCCGAAGCGCACCGAGAGACACCAGGCCGGCAAGGCGCCCAGATCGCAGAGATGATGACTCCTACCGGATGCCAGCCGGAGACCCCATTGGGTCTCAGCGGACACATCTCGAGACAGTCAGCAAATCCAACAGATGCGACGGGCCCGGACGTGGCCCATCGCATGATCACCACCCCCATTTCCAATCCACGCACAGCCTGTCGCCGGTGTGGTCAAGCTGGGCACGCCGCCTACGACTGCACCCACCCCTCGATCCTATTCTGCTGGGAATGTGGAAAACGCGGCACTCGGACTATCGACTGTTGCCGCCAGGCCACGTCGGGAAACGACGCGCGTCCTCGACTGACACGGATCAGCCGAAAACGACTCCACAATAACCCGCAAAGCCGCCCGCTCCACATGAACGACGGCCGGATAGTGGCGATAGTGACGATAGGTGGACAAAGAACAGAGGCCACTATCGACACCGGGGCATCCCGAAGTTTCGTCAGTGCCAACCTGGCCCGACAACTAGACAATAACTCCAACCTGCAAGATGCATGCGTCCGCATACGCCCTATTGACGGCTCAGTCAGAGAGATCACACAAGTTCTACTGGCGCCCATCAAGCTGGATCATCGAGAGGTTCAAATCCCACCCTGGTCCTACCAAACATGTTGGAGCAAGTTATTGTCGGCATGGACTTCCTATGTGCCATCGAAACGACGATCCAATGCGGCACCACGCTGCTAAAACTACGAGATCACCGCCCCACGCCAACGCCACCGTCAGTTCTGACCAACCACGTCCAAGACGCCGAAACAAGCAACCAGAAACCTAAGCCAACCGCAGCGAACACACGTCCCCGACCTACCACAAAGAAAACGGCACCCAATACCGCAACGAAGAATACGACACCGAAACCAACCGCAGCGCAAGCGAAACACCGGCCCACAACGGAAAACACGAATCCGAAACAAGCACCGGTAAACTGCAAACCAAGCAAACGGGAAAACGAATCCCACGGCCACTACGGAGCACCCGCGTCCTAAGCCAAACCCAGGGAACACACATCCCAAACACACCACGAGGATCTCACACACGAGACAAGAATCAACACACTTGAACCAGGCGCTCAACACAGGAGCCCAGGATCAAAACAAACTACGGGGCACACGCACCCCGAACCCACCACAAGGATCTCACCCACGAGACAAGCCCAAACGAACTGGAACCCGCTCGACACAGGAAGCCCAGGTCCAAGTTCAGCCACAGCGCACCCATGCACCATTCCCTCAACGGAGAAGGTGAACCCACGGACAACCCTCAGAGACGACAACCAGCCCCGAACAACGACACAGACAACGGCAGCAGCAATGCAACAACCAAACCACGAGGGAAACAGCCACGCCAATCCCCTGGTCGGGTCCAATCATCGAACTAATATCCACAGAACCTCCACCCGGAACCGGAATCTAGCCCGATGACTCCCCGACACACCGACCGCAGCCCTGTCACACCCACGGCCGACGCCACCCCGATCTTCGCCAACCCACTGGAGTACCTTCCGCGTACTGACGTGCCCACTAGCGCCATGCACCACGCCATGCCTAACACCACGTCCGAAATCTTCGTCGCCCAAACAAGTCGTCGCTGCGAAAACAGAGTCGTCACTGAGACCCGCCTGGCCATACGTCGATCTGGAGAAATTGCAACCCAGATATACCGCCAGACCCACAAAGCCACGCCACTCACGGCCAACGCTACCCCGATCGTCGCCCACATAAGCGACTACCCACGTAGGATCGAACCCCCCAGTGCGTTCGACACCACCATCCTCCCAGAAGACCCAAGCCAGCCCACGGACCCCGAGATCACCGACCCCTCAGAACACGATCCAGAACCGGTCTCCGATCCCTGGCCGCCGGACCTGGCACCACAGATCCACGAATTTCTAGACGCAGAACTTCCAAAATTCAATCATCTCCACGGAACCTCGACATCGCCGAGCACAACCATCGTCATGAGGGATAATCGACCCATCAAGCAGCGGTACTACCCAAAGAACCCAGCCATGATGCGGATTATCGACGAGCAAGTAGACCAATTGATCCAAGAAGGTCTCATCGAACCCTCACGAAGCCCGCACAGCGCGCCCATCGTACTCGTACGTAAAAAGAACGGCAAATGGCGCATGTGCGTGGACTACCGACAACTCAACACTCACTCCATCCCCTGACGTATACCCACTGCCCAGAATCAACTACATCTTGAACGCCTACAGAACGCAAGCTTCATAAACACCCTCGATCTGAAGAACGGATACTGGCAAATATCCATGGCCAACGGAAGCAGAGAAGCCACCGCCTTCACGGTCCCCGGCAGAGGTCTCTATCAATGGAAAGTGATGCCCTTCGGATTACACTCTGCACCAGCAACATTCCAACGGGCCCTTGATACTGTGATCGGTGCCGACATGGAACCCTACGCATTCGCATATTTAGACGACATTGTCGTCGTCGGACGAGACTTTTAAGGACCACCTACACAACCTGGCGATAGTCCTCTCTCGCCTTCGAAAAGCGAACCTGCGGATAAACGCGGAAAAGTGCACCTTTTTCCAAAGCCGGATCAAATATCTTGGTCACGTCATCAGCGAAGAAGGTATCCACACGGACCCCGACAAGATTGCCGCCGTCAAAGAACTCAAGCCACCCACGAACCTAAAGGAACTACGTCAGTGCATCGGAATGGCATCATGGTACCGAAGATTCGTTCCAAACTTTGCTACAGTCGTCCAACCAATGTCTCAGCTACTCAAGAAAGGACAAACATGGACATGGACAGCAGATCAACAAGCGGCCTTCGACCAACTAAAGGAACTACTCACGACCGCTCCTGTACTTGCTTGCCCCGATTTCAACGTCAAGTTCTCACTACAAACCGATGCGAGCAACCTCGGCATAGGCGCCGTACTCACGCAGGAGATCGAAGGAAAGGAACGCGTCATCGCCTATGTCAGCCGACGCTTGAACCAGGCCGAAGGAAACTACCCGCAACCGACAAGGAATGCCTCGCCGTCATTTGGGCAATCCGAAAACTACGCTGCTATCTAGAGGGATACCGGTTCGACGTTATAACAGACCATCTCGCGCTAAAATGGCTAAACACTCTGGAGAGCCCCTACGGAAGAGTAGCGAGATGGGCGCTCGAACTCCAACAGTATCAGTACGACGTCCACTATAGAGCAGGAAACAAAACGTAGTCGCCGACGCCCCTGTCTCGACAACCCTTGGAAACGCTAGCCAGGATCAAAGAGGACGCAACAACCTGCCCCTGGCCCACACACGAAGGATTCAACAAACCAAAGACGAACCCGACAAATACCCAGACTACGTCTTCGAGAATGGAGAACTCTACAGGCATCTAGGCCACGGAGCCGACGATCACGACTACGTGTCATGGAAACTCTGCGTCCCAAAGGACCGACGCCAAAGAGTCCTCAAGGAATGCCATGACCAGCCCACGGCAGGCCACCCGGCGTTCGGAAACCATCACACGGATCACACAACGATATTACTGGCCCGGCCTACACCGCGATGTGAGAAAGTACGTACGCAGCTGCTTGAGCTGTCAAAAGTTCAAGGCACTGCAGCGCAAGCCCGTGGGTAAGATAATCACCCGCAGGGCAGAGGAACCTTTCGCCACACTGTGCGCCGACTTGTCGGGCCACTGCCCCGATCCAAACGAGGAAACACCATGCTACTGGTATTCTTCGACACCTTCTCGAAATGGACCGAACTAGTGCCACTCAAGAAAGCTACCACAGCTACCCCTAGAGCTAGCTTTTCGGGAACGCATTCTAAGTCACTTCGGCGTGCCGAAACGATTCGTCTGTGACAATGGAACACAGTTCACCAGCCGCTCATTCCGCCTGTTTATGCAAACAGCCGGCGTTGATCTGCAGCACACCGCACCGTATTGTCCCCAGGAAAACCCTACGGAACGGGCCAATCGGACGGTGAAGACCATGATCGCACAATTCGTGGAGGACCATCAAAACACATGGGACGAGCTGATACCCGAGATTTCACTGGCAATCAACTCCGGCGTCTCCGAAACCACTGGTTTCAGCCCCTCATTCCTGCTACACGGGAGAGAGCCTCGCTTACCTGGAGCACTGTACGATGAAGTCACACCAGGGACAGGAAGCCCACCGGACACAGCACACGCGAAGGCAACGCGACTTAAAGAAGCATTTTGCAATAGTACGAAACAACATCCAGCGGGCAAGTCAAGAACAAGCCCGGCACTATAATCTCCACCGCCGACAATGGCGTCCCACGGTGGGCTCACTAGTGCTAATTCGCCAACATCACCTATCTAATGCAGTCGACGGTTTTGCGGCGAAATTGGCCCCAAAGTATGACGGGCCCTACAAAGTCAAAAGGCTTTACGTCGGCAAATATCGTGAAATTACAGCACCCCGTAAGCCGAAAACAAAAGGTGGCGAACATCAACGACCTAAAAGAATTCCACGACGCAGTGGACAGCGGGTCCGCTGATGACGCAAACGACACCCACAGTACTACTGACCCACTCCCGGGTATGCCAACCGCCAACCACCAACCACACACCACCACCTTCATCCGCCCGGAAGAAAGGTGTAACGGACCACAACGGTCCGTCACAAGAAATATAAATAGATAATGTAAGATATACACAATACAATCATAAACTAAATTATATAGACTATTATTAAAAACACCTGACACTACCAAACACACTACACCTAATTCCGCGTTGCTATGTTAGCAAAAACACGCGGACTAGGTCACCTGACACTGCACCAAGTTCCGCGATCGCCGCGAAACGGTGCCCCAACATACACCCACGAAAACGCGGACTCAGCGGCCTCACACACCAGGTGCCGGCTTTAAAAAGCGCGCCATGGATCAATGGGGCAGTGCATCAACAGTCAACACCACGCCACCACAAAAGTACACGCAAGCATTACTACACGACTAGAAGTATAAAACCCAATTAATCAAGAACAAAGACAAAACCCATAAAACCTCAAAACCTCAACCCCGTGTCATCATTTTCTTCGCCGACCGCGAACCCAACCCAGGTAACCCAGAAACATATTATTACCGCACACACCAAAACTCCGGTGTCAGCGTTTTCCCTTCCATCGCCAAAGTGCGAATACCGAATTGCCTGCACGGTAACCCGACGCTCCGCCCGCTCAATTTTCGGTCTCACGGCCATCCCCTTGCCTAAAGTGCCAGCATTTCTACAAATTTCTTGTAGAAAAGAACCTTGGACAGACTGAGCCTACCTCAGCCTGGGATAGGTATCCTACAAGGCAATATCCCTGCCGCTGCTGTAGTAGCGAGAAGGAAATTGCTATTCTACGACTGTCCTGCACCCTGGGTAGAAGTCACCGAATAGTCGGCGGAGCCGTCTACGTAAATCTAGAAAAGCCGAGATCTGTTTAAGCCGATATAAAAAATAACTTTTTATAGGGAAAAAAGGTTTCTAGGAAAAATTGTAGATTGTTATATTGCTTAGAGTGCATATTCGGCTGGTCAATAAAAAAAAGGTGTATGAAGCATAACATTTATTTGTAGAATATTAAGATAATTATTTGTTGCAGAAGGTTAGGTATTAGGAATATATAACTAAATGTGGACTTAGCAACCATTTAAATTAAACCATAACCAGTGTGGAGGAGAGAAGGCTCATTCGACGAATCCGAGATTAAAGAAACATTTATAAGTCCATTGCTAGGTTATTGAAACGATCTCAAAACTTCGTAACCAATGCCTTAAAACCGGAAAAAATAGATGTAAATGTAAAAAAACTGATAACATTTTTCAAAAATTCCACATAATTCCACTTGTGTATTGACTGAGAACGGGTATAAAAGTAGAATCGCGTTAATCCAACACGTTCTTTCTCGATTTCGCTTGCCCTCTCCATGTCAACATTCATCAGTTTTTCAGCCTTTACTATGCAAAATGTCATAATATCAAAAACCTCTGGTTTGGTCCCCTTCTGGTTCAGGGTTGCTTAAATTATGCATTCATTAGAGAATTGGAATTGAGAAATTCCATCCCAGCTTGAATTTTTTTTCAGCTTCTCATTTTTTGTTCTTGTTTGTGTTATTTTCGTTGAAATATTTATGTAATACTAGCAAACCCGGCGAACTCCGTTTCGCCACCAGATGGCTTCTGTTTTTGTAAAGTTTCGTTTTGTGATTAAAAGATGAAGAAAAATTTTTTGTTTGTTTTATATTTGATGAATGAATTCATTTCGATTACAAAAATGAAGTGTTATTTAGTTGAACTTCTAAGTAAATGAAAGTGAATCCAAAGTAAATACTGAATCGAAGCGTTATACGTGTTCGCAAATTATCCGTTTCATTGAAGTGCTCTTTTGGTAAACCACATTTTTGTTTTTGGTCTGACGTTAACACAAACAAAGCGGATGGTTTCCCCAACTCGTGAACACGCAACGTATAACTGCCCATGTGAAAAACAATGATTTTCTAAATTTATCCTGCAAACACTAAGCGATTTGCCTTGCGACTTGTTAATTGTCATTGCAGGAACGCAAGGCGACCTGGAAATTGCAATCGTTTGAAGTCCAACGGAAGATTAGTCGGAATCATTGGTATTCGAGGAATACATACATTTTCACCTGCGTACTTTCCGTTAATAATGGTTCCCTCAATCAAATTCGGCATTAGTCTTTTACCGAAAGTCGAGTACCGTTGCAAAGTCGCGGTGGATTCAAATTACGCAATGTCGTAATAACTGTACCAACTTTGAGTTGCAAGTTATGTGGTGGAAATCCTGGTAGCTCCTGAGAGTTCAAAAACTCCGTTGGATAATTTACTACATCATCGGGATTTGTTATGGAATCAACGGATTTGTATGTCACCAAATCGCCAGCAATTTCTTTCTTCGCTTAAGTGCTGTAAATACACTTGTTGCTGGCTTGCATGTCTTGTGCGGCGGCCGATGTTCGCACGTCGTCCTATAGGCATTTTTGGACTGTGGACTCTGTCCACTTTAACCTCTAAATGCACTGTAACGAACCGTTTTCTCTCCGGTCTGATCAGCAGAGCTGGCTCAGCGGCCGACGAGATCGTTGCAACAAAATTTGTATATGTTGCCTCGCAGACAACAATGAAACACACAGAATGGATTTTGGGGAAGTTTACAAATCTCTTTTTGGTATCTTATACCTAGGCTCTTATGCGCTACTCTTATACTAGGCTACCTGCTGGGCCTCCGCTGGCCTTCCGCTGGCGACTTTGGCCCGCACCACCACCGCTTGGTCTTGGCTTAGCGTGGCTCCCGCGTGCTACGGCTGGGGGTTCTGACGCGGCAACCGCCTCGTCCGCCACTCACAGCTCCGCACACTCTGGGCTCTCACCCTTTGCTGGTACTCACCCTAAGCGGTGAGTGATGTCCTGTGTGCCACTCGTCTCTGTATCTCAGCTCCTTTGCTGAAATATCCCGCGATTCTTCCCCTTTTGTCGCACGTTCACTCCGTTTCACTGCGGTTCCCGGCACTCGGTTTTATTCGCGCACTTCTCCGTTCACTGATCCTCGGCGTAATCTCCCGCGCCGCTGTCGCCGGGTTTCTTTTATACCCTCAGGCGACGCCGGCGCCGTGTCGCTGCCTAGCAACAACGGGACAAACCGCGCGTTCCGTCGGTATTTTTCCATCGCGCCTCCGCGGTTTCCACCGCTTTCGTAACGGGACCAAGCCGGTGGCGTGATCTCATGCCGTATTTGGGCATGCGCTGGACCACTGCCGGCCCGGGATCCCGCCGTCTCCTGAGCGGCGTGAGCGCCGCTCCCGGCGCTCCTCCACTCCCCGGCGTGCTCTCACGGCCACCACAGGCCATGGGCTGGGCTACCGCCCGCGCGCCCCGCCAACCACTCCTTGCTCTGGTCGGCTCTCTGCCGGCCGAATTCACGCCGTGCTCTCTCCGGCTTAACCCTATACCGGCCCTGTGAGGAAATTCAATTCTCACACTTCCTCTCTTCACTAGAGGACCACTTCCCTCGTGTCCTCTTCCACCCGGCAAACTGACCGCATTTAAAATTTGGTCCAGCTCCCGCCAGATTTGAACGTTGCGCGCGCGCGCCAACCAGTGCGTTCCGATCTCGCTCGCTCACCTGTCGATCGGTTCGCCGGTGCCGAACTGGCTCGCTCCCCAGTTGATCGGTTCCGTTCCGCCGAACTGGTTCGCTTACCCGTAGATCGGTTCTCCCAACCATCGATAGTCTCCGCCGATATATTTTGGCACTACTTTGCGCATTATGTGCACGATAGGTGCATACGATAGTATCGGTCTGCCATACCCACCCATTCACGCCTTTTCCGGTTGCGGTACCCGTAGTACCCACGCCGGTCGTGTTTTTTCTTTTTTTTTCTGTGTGTGCCGGTTTTCCTATGTGTTTCCCTTTTTCCTTTTGCATGGTCCGAATGCCATGCCCGCGAGTGACCACCTCCCGCAGCCCGCGTCCTGTGAAATCCCCTGGTAAGTTTTTTTTCCATTGACTTCAGTTTATTTTATTAACATGTACATTTTTTCTTCAGCCTCCATCCTCGCCTACGCCTCTACCGACACCTCCACGTTGTTGGCGGACGCCGCCACCGGTACCGCACCCCTGCACCCGGACCAGACGTTTAACACGCCGGCCGATGCGGCGGGTGCCTCCACGGCCCGGACGACCGCCTCTGGCCAGTCCGGCCTCGCCACTAACCGCCAGCGCGTCCCTGCCGGCTCCTCCTCCTCCACTGACTGCTGCCTCTGCAACAGCGGCCGCCTCACCTCGGCCCGGGGCTCAGGGCATGAGGCCTGGCGCAGCAGGCCCGGCTCCTTCGTCCTCGCCGCCGGCGTGGGCCATATCCACGGCCCCTTGCTCCAGCTCCTCCGCCGCCGCGTCCATCGCCGTTGCCGCCGCGTCCATCGCCGTTGCCGCTGCCTCCGGTGCCGTCACCATCGCCGCCGTTGCTGCTTCCGGCTCCGCGACCACCGTCTCCAGGGCCCCCATCGCCGTGGCCACTGTCTCCACCGCCGCCGTCTCTGGATCCGGCCCGGGGCCGCCGTCTCCTGTGCCTCCATCGTCGTGGCCTCTTGCACCTGCGCCGGCTCCGTCGCCGCCTCCGTCGCTCGCCTCTGCCGCGGGTCCTCGCATTACTGCGCCTCGGAGGTCCTCCTCCCACACTTTTGGCCTCTGCTTCCGCGTCGGGGGGCGCCGGCCCTGATGCCCATGTGATGTGGATGGTCTGATGGTGCCACCAGACCATCTCGGACCGCCGTGTGCACGCTTTTGTGACACAAACGCCTACCGCGGTCTCTGGCCCGCTCCATTGCGGCTGCTGCTCCGGACGGGGCGCTTGGTGTAGCTCATCCTCCTGCCGTGGCTGCTCCTCCTGCCGCGGCTCCTGCTGCTGCTGCGGGCTCTTCGGCTGTGGCCTCCGCTGCTGCGGGCTCTGCGGCTGCGGCCTCTGCTGCTGCAGGCTCTGCGGCTGCGGCCCTCTGCTGCTGCAGGCTCGGCGGCTGCGGCCTCTGCTGCTGCGGGCGCTGCGGCTGCGGCAGCCCTCTGCTGCAGGCGCTGCGGCTGCGGGCGCTGCGGCTGCAGGTTCTGCGGCTGCGGGCACCCCTGCTGCAGGCCTGCCGCTGCGGCAGGCGCTGCGGCTTTGCGGCCTCGCTGCTTTGCGGCTGCTGCTGGCTTGCTGCTGCTGCTGGCTTTGCGGCTGCTGGCTTGGCAGCTGCTGGGGCTCCACCTTGGCGAACTTCGGGGCCGGTGGTGCTCCTCCTTGCTCCCCTCCTGCCCCTCGTGCTCCTTCCGCGCCTTTTTCCGCTGCCTCGGCCGCCAGCTGGCGCAAAAGGGCCTCGTGCGCTGCGCGCATGACGCCCTGTCAAACAGCGCGTCACGCCGCGCCTTCTCCTCCTCCGCCTTCGGGCCTCCTCGTCGCGCCTCTGTTGCTCCGCTTCGCGCCTCGCCAGCTCCTCTCGCGTCGACGCTGCTCCCGCCTCGCGTCCGGGCCTCCTCCTCGTCGCGTCGGTCCCGCTGCTGAGTCCGCCGCTGCCACGGCACCTCGCCCCTGTGGTTCTGCTGCCTTCGCTGCCGCTGCCGGCGTCTCCCTCGGCCGTTCCTGCGGCGTCGACCGCCTCTGTGTGGCTGCAGTCGAGCGCCACCTCCCTTGTCTGCGCCGACTGCAGTGCTGCTCCGCCGCGAGCCGGTCTTCCTCGCTGGTTGTATAAGTATCAGCTCCCGCATCTCGAGCTGGTTCCACAGCCACGAACACGACGTCGCTGTCCTCACTTGCGTCGTCCGGACACCTCCGGGTCCCGCCGGCTCCGCGGCGATGCCCATGAGGACACCTCGCTCGAATTACTGCTCGGAAATATGAGCTCCAACTCGGGGACTCACCCGCCGAGTCCACCGTTCGCCGCGCGAGAGCTCCGCCCGTCGCTGGCGGTGGTCCTCGGCCTGAGCTGCTCACGCAGTTGGCCTGCCCTCCAAATACCGTTTGAGCAAAAAGGTTTGCCATTTTTGGAGGTTAAATTTTATTTTGCTGGTCTCATGTCAACTGAACTATTCTTTGGCGACGATCACGTGAGAATGATCGCACACTCAAACCTCTGCTGCCGCCATACCCATGCCGCCTTCTCACCGCCCTCGTACGGTACCCTCCTCTGGCGGCTCGCGGGATCTGTTGGTTTTGGGCCTCCAGCTCTTCGCCGCATTAACCCTCCTAGGGATATCGGGGGTCTTTTCCCCCTCCCAGTTTTCCGGCCCTCACATATTTCATAAATATAAATTTTATTTATTTTTATTATTTATTTAATCTTTTTTTTTTCTTCCATTTTATTTTCCATTTTTTTTTTTTTTATAGACATAGCCTCGGCCCTCGGCGTCCACCCTCCCCCCCCCTCTGGTCAACCTCCCTCAGCCAGGTAAGTGCTACGGACTCTTTTTTTTAACGTTGTCTCCTACTACATTTCTCCTGCTTTTCAGATCATCCTGTGTCGCCCGCGGTGCTGCTCGCCATGTGTGCCCGCGACTAACAGGTCCTCCAACCTTTCGCCCGGCTGCACCATGGCGACCGGCTCCGGCTGGTCCCCTCCTTCACGTCTTCGGTTCGGCTTCTGGCGTGACCTCTGCCTCGTGTAGCTACCTCGGACCCGGAGGGTCGTCCGACTCCCTCGCCCGTCAGTAGTACACGGGTAAGGGCCGTCTGCCCGGCCGAACCCGACGGTCGTAGGAGACTCCGGCTCCTGGGTCCCAGGACCAGGACATCTCCCTCTCTTTCTCCCGCCTGAGCACCCCCGACCAAGATCGGATCTTGAGAGGAAGGGTTGCGGCCAACGCCTACGTATCCAGGTATGTTCTCTCTTTCAGTTCACATTATTTATATCTAATATGAATCCTCCTCTCTTCCTCAGATGATGACCTTCGAGGAATCATGCCGCGTCTCCGGTCCCTTATTATTATTATTAGATTTTATTTAAGTTCGTTTCTTTTAAGTTTACAAAAATTACTTCGTTTCCTTTTTAATTTACAAACTTAGTTCTTTTTCCTTTTTGTGAGTTTTACTTCAATAAATTGTACATATGTAACTTTTCCTACTTGTCTTTGCGATGTCCCCGCCGGCTCAATGATACCGGATGTATGTAAATCCACTTCTGTCACTTGGACACCTCCTCTGTTTGTGGCTTTCAGATCTCCGATGTGTACCGTCCGTGTATGCTTATCGCTGTCTTCCTCAGCTTGCATATCACTGGTGATACGAAGTCGATGATCTGGTATGGTCCCGCATACCTTGGTGCCAATTTTGCCGCGAATCCTTCGGCCGCATTCGATAGGTGGTGCTGCTTGGCCCAAACCACCTCGCCAATCTTCGGCGTCAGGGGCCTCCTTCGCAAGTTGTAATACCTTGCTTGATCCTGGGCAGCCCTTTCTAAATTCTTTCTACCAGCTGAAACAGCTCCCGCAGTTTGTTTGCGTTTTCGTCGGGGGTGGTTGGTTCTTGTCCCGTGCCGAGCGTTTCTCTCGTCGTACAAAGCCTTCGGCAGCCTGGGCTCCCTTCCTTGGACTATAAACGCCGGGGCATATCCTGTCGATTCTGTGACCCCAGAGTTTACGGCCAGCATCAACTCCGGCCACTTTCGTCCCAGCATCTCTGGTCTCCTTCGGTGAACTGCGCGATCATTGTCTTGACCGTCCGATTCGCGCGCTCCGTCGGGTTTTCCTGTGGCGTGCGGAGCTGTGAACTGATGCCGCACTCCCATCTGCTCGAGAAACCTCTTAAACGCCCGGCTCGTGAATTGCACCCCGTTGTCGGTGATCATCACTTTGGGCCTCCGAAACGGGCTAAAATGCGTTCCCTGAATGCCTTTATTAGTGCGTCCGTGGTGGCCTCGACCTGGCACCAATTCGGTCCACTTTTGAGAAGCGATCCACTAACACTCAGCAGCATGGCGTTCCCATGCTTTGAACGAGGCAATGGTCCGACGAAATCCGCGCACACTGTTGCCCGGGGTTCTTCCGGTACCTGGGTGAGCATTTTTCCGGCCGCCTGTAGTTGGCTGGGCTTGAACCGGAGGCACGTCACACTTTCGGACGTATGCCCTTACATCCCGGTGCATTCCTGGCCCATAGTATCGGGCGGCTATCCTCGCCATGGTCTTCCTGCTGCCTGCGTGACGCGCCTCCGGCGAGTCATGATTCTCCTTCAAGACTCGTTCACGAAGGTCTTTGGGCACGCACAGCTTCCACGCCACTACCTCTTCGTCGCCAGCTCTGTGTGGTATATGCCGGTACACCCCGCCAATTTCCTCCACGTAGTCGGGGAATTTTTCCGGTTCCCTCCTCATTTTCCTTTAATTTTATAATCCATCCGCACGGTCCTCCTGGACCCGCGGCGATATTCTCCTCTCCGTCCACTCCGCAAACACCGCTCCTCCATGGGCTGGCGAGATAGTGCATCGGCTACTATGTTGAGCTGCCCTTTCCTGTACGCTATCTCGAAGTCGTATTGTTGCAACTCCAGTGCCCATCTGGCGATCCTTCCTGTCGGGCTTTTATACTATTCAACCACTTCAATGCCATGTGGTCGGTGACGACCTTGAAGTGGTATCCCTCCAGGTATGGCTTGAGCTTCCTCACGGCCCACACTATGGCCAAACATTTCTTTTCCGTGGCTGAATAATTCTTTCTCCGCCCCGTTCGTTCGGCTGGCGTAGGAAATTACCCTTTTCTCCTTCCTCCGTCTTGCGTGAGGATTGCCCCCAAACCATAGTCACTGGCGTCCGTCTGCAGCACGAATTTCTTTGAGCAATCGGGGGCACGCCAGCACGGGGTCCGCTACCAGCCTACTTTTACGGCCTCAAATGCCTGCTGCTGCTCGGGCGCCCACTCCCACTTCGCCTTTTCTTTAGTAAGGCGCTGAGTGGTTGCACCATCGTGGCAAAACCCCGCACGAAGCGCCGGTACCACGAGGCAACGCCCAAGTACTGACGCAGTTCTTCACGTTTGCTGGTGGCTTGAGTTTGCAATTGTGGCCACCTTCTCTGGGTCGGTGCATATCCTTCTTCTGTCACCAAATGACCCAGATACCGCAACTCCCTTCGGAAGAATTGGCACTTCTCCACATTCAGCCTCAAATTGGCCTGTTTTAGCCGCCGGAATACCTCCTCTAGGTTCTGTTGATGCTCCTCCTGGTACGGCCGATTACTATGATGTCATCCTGATACGCGAAGGCGTGCGGCATCATCTCTGGACCGATCACCTGGTCCAACGCCCTTGAAACGTGGCTGACGCTGAGTGTAGGCCAAACGGCATCACCTTCCACTGGAACAGACCCTTGCCTGGCACCGTGAACGCTGTGTATTTTCGGCTGTCTATTTCCAGTGGGATCTGCCAGTACCCGTCCTTCAGGTCCAAGCTGCTGATGAAGCGCGCTCCTCAACTGGTCCAGAATAGTCGATTCTCGGCATGGGATATGCGTCCTTGATTGACTTCGAGTTAATTTGCCGAAAGTCAACGCACAACCTCCATTGCCCGGTCTTCTTCTTAACCATCACGATGGGGAGCTTATATGGGCTTCTCGAGGGCTCGATACACCCCATCTCCAGTAGCTCGTCCACCTTCTGCTGATCTCAGCCTGCATCTTCGGTTTTTTTCGGGTAGTACCGCTGTTTAATCGGTACAGCATCTATCATCGTGATTGTATGCACCGCCACATGCGACCCTCCCTTTAACCTTTTTTAAATTTTTCTAATTTTTTGGCCAAGAATTCTTTTGACTGACGCTTCCTCAGACCAACCACCACCCATGATTTCTTCCGGAATGCCAGCCACGACTGCTTCTGACTCTTCTGTGGTCTCCAGGATTGCCACCGATAGCCTTTCCTCCAACCGCTCATTTCGCCGACCTTTCGCGGGGATCACGACCCTGTGCCCGCACAGGTCACCTCTGCTCCGACTGCGGTGATGAAGTTCCATCCCAGGACCAGCGAATCGATGACTCCGGGTAGGACGAGAAGAGTCATCGGCACTTTCCGGTGTCCGAAGGCCAGCCCACTTCGAGTTGCGGTTATAGCCTGACTGCGCCCGTCAGCCAGCCGCACTTGCTTCCGAACCTCTCTGATTTGGCCTCCGCCGAAGCTGCAATGCCAGCTCGTAGCTGACAAAGCTGCTGGTGGCCCCTGTGTCGACCGTGGCCTTCCATTCCTTTCCAGCGATCACCACCACGGCCGACAACTGGTCCTCCTCCGCGGTGAGTCCACCGATTAATGCCTGGGCCTCATCCCCTGCGACCCCGGCACGGCTCCTCGGCGTGGGTCGCGGGGCGTTTCCTCGCTTTCCGGCAGCACTGCCATGTGGACACGCCAACCTTTCCGCACATCCAGCAGAATGTCAGTGGACGCCCTTTGGCATGCTTGCGCCCAGTGCTCGTCGCTTCCACACCGACGACATGCTTGGGAGGGATTCTTACGAATCCCCTTCCACATTGGAATGCGTCTGGACGTCGGCCATTGGCCTTGACGACTTATTGTCCTGCCGCACGCCGGGGTTCGGCTCATCCTGGCAGCGCCGACACACCCCTGCCGCGGTCGATTTTGTGAACGGGTTGGTTGCCCTCGCTCTTCCCACTGGGCTCTCCTTCTGGAATTCCGCGCGATCCTTTTCCAGGGCCTCAAATTCATCGGCCAGTGCCATCATGTGGTCCAGATCTCTGCATCTGTGTGGCCTGATAAAAATCCGCAAATCCGGCATGCTGTTGTCGCGGATGAGCTCCAGCTGCTCCTCTGGCGTGCATTTGAGGGGTCGCATGAGGGTCTGCATCTCCACCATGTAGTCCTTGAATGGCTCTCCCTACTTCTGCTTCCTGTGGCGTACTTCCTGCAGCAGCTTTTCGAAATAGCCCGGGGCAAAAGTAGCCTGAAAGCTGGCCGCGAAGGCATTCCATGTCTGCCACTGGCGGTTGTTTGCGATGAACCACATCAACGCCCTGCCCTTCAGTAGCTCTGGCAGCATGGCCCTGGGGATCAGGTCTCGGTCCATGCCATACATATCGGCCGACCATTCGACCTGCTCCAAGAACTCCAAGGGTTTCGCCGTCCCATCAAATCGAAACGACCATTCCTCACCTGCTTTTGCCACGTTGGCATAGTTCAGGCGAGGCGGCCTCTCTGTCTGCGCTTCAGGCACCTCCCTGTTCCTCCTCGGGTCGGTTCCTCCACCTCTCACCTGCCGGCGCCATCCCACTTGCCCGGCCAGGCTTGCTGGCCGTGGTCTATTGGGCCCCGGCCTGAGCGATTGGCTATCTCGGGATTGCCAGGCTCGCTATAAGTTCCTTCTGGGAACTCGCCTGGCAACCTCCACACTGACGATGAGCCTGCGCCTGCCGGCAATGGCAGACGCTCGTACGCCTCCACCTTGTCTTTCGGTTGTTGGCCTGGGTGAGGTTCTGCCTGCCCGCATCTCCCAAACCTCCAACCTGGCGGCGTACTTCGGCTCCGCCCCGTGCTTCTCCACCCAATCTTTTGAATACACGCCGCATCTCGGCCACTGTTCCCTCCAACTTCACCCCGAATGCCAAGGCACACTGGATCTCCTCCTCCTTCCTCAGGGAGTGAATCCATTGTCTATTCCTCATCCTAAACTGCCCAAAATTTCACTTCTGTTTATTGTTTCTGTTTTTGCGAGGCCCCACGTTGGGCGCCAGTTGTAACGAACTGCTTCTCTCCGGTCTGATCAGCAGAGCTGGCTCAGCGGCCGACGAGATCGTTGCAAATAAAATTTGTATATGTTGCCTCGCAGACAACAATGAAACACACAGAATGGATTTTGGGGAAGTTTACAAATCTCTTTATTGGTATCTTATACCTAGGCTCTTATGCGCTACTCTTATACTAGGCTACCTGCTGGGCTCTGCTGGCCTTCCGCTGGCGACTTTTGGCCCGCACCACCACCGCTTGGTCTCTTGGCTTAGCGTGGCTCCCTGCGTGCTACGGTTGGGGTTCTGACGCGGCAACCGCCTCGTCCGCCACTCACAGTTTCCGCACACTCTGGGCTCACTTTTTGCTGGTACTCACCCCAAGCGGTGAGTGATGTCCTGTGTGCTATTTCCGTCTTCTGTATCTCAGTTCCTTGCTGAAATATCCCGCGATTCTTCCCCTTTTTGTCGCACGTTCACCCGTTTCACTGCGGTTCCCGGCACTCGGTTTTATTCGCGCACTTCTCCGTTCACTGATCCTCGGCGTAATCTCCCGCGCCGCTGTCGCCGGGTTTTTCTTTTTATGCCCTCAGGCGACGCCGGCCCGTGTCGCTGCCTAGCAACAACGGGACAACCGCGCGTTCCGTCGGTATTTTTCCATCGCGCGCCTTCCGCGGGTTTCCACCGCTTTCGTAACGGGACCAAGCCGGTGGCGTGATCTCATGCCCGTATTTGGGCATGCGCTGGACCACTGCCGGCCCGATCCCGCCGTCTCCTGAGCGGCGTGAGCGCCGCTCTGGGCGCTCCTCCACTCCCGGCGTGCTCTCTCACGGCTACACACAGGCCATGGGCTGGGCTACCGCCCGCGCGCCCCGCCAACCACTCCTTGCTCTGGTCGGCTCTCTGCCGGGAATTCGCCGTGCTCTCTCCGGCTTAACCCTATACCGGCCCTGTGAGGAAATTCAGTTCCTCACAGCACGATCCACATAATTTACAGAGTTCAACTTACTACCTTAAAGGCAAATGCCTGCTGTTCACAATACACGTGATTGATTTGATGGTTTCCAATTGAAATATGAAGAAACGAAATTTTTTTTTTTTTTAATTTCGTTTTCACAGTGAACACAATCCCGGTTTGTCACATGAAATTAACTGAGCCGAGAACAATGAGTAGCTGTCAAACAATGTATCACGCACCGGCGCCTACTTAAAATATTGGTTTAGCGCTGTATGTAGTATATAGTAGATATTACAAAATGCATTTTCCAGCTTTTCTTTTAAAATTTTTTCGTGAATTTTCTTTTGCTAAAACCCTAACGGAGCCTGAGACCTTTCCAACGAATGAAAACCGTGCAAATCGGTTCGTGCGTTCTGGAGTTATTACGACAATAAGAAAACCCGACTTATTTTTTATATATTAGATTAGATTTGTGTTTGATAACTTTTTGTGTGAATAATTATTTTCTGAAAAAAATAGCAATTTGTGTAAGTATATTTGTTTGCTTTTAAAATATGTTTTAAACCAACCATTGTGGTTTTCAAAGTTAAATGTCGAAATGATTATTTACTTTTGGCCGGCAAACGCGAAATTCGTCGCGAGCTGTAGTTTCGAGAAGCCGTGAAGTCGATTAGCCAAGACATTACAAATCGTAATGAAAAAATAATCGTTTACGCATAAAGGGTCCCGTTCAAATCAAAGGAACAATGATGAAACATCAACTGCAAGTGAACGTCGTCATATACAAAATCTACAAGGTGTTGCATTCGCGTACAAAAGTGTCACCGATTACGCTTCTCATAGGCAAATTATAATTGGTCCAATAAACGACCTTTTGTCGCCATTGTCAGGAATATAAATTTAAAGATGAAACAGAGGGGATGTGCTGTGAGTGGTAAAGTGAAATTGCCTGAATTGGGAGCCCACCACAACCATTGAGCATATTACTTAATGGATTGACACCTGAGTCTAATCATTTTTTGAACAATATACGAAAGTATAATTCGAGTTTTCAAATGACCTCTTTTTTGGCGCCCACAAATATTATAAGAGACAACTTCATGCCAACATTCAACATTCATTATATAGTTTTGTTTATGCGAATAGAACGTTCTATCGTATATTTTTATTCAGATTCAAGGTCAAATATACCATCGAGCTGACTCCTATGTTACCTTTCGACAACGAAGACCACTAATTTTTGCAATT
>CM019044.1:19516269-19673735 GCA_009664405.1 Drosophila bifasciata
CTATAAAAGATAGAGCATCCAAATTTTTTTTCCAGACTGATGTGTTCTTTTCACCCTAGAAAAAAATTAAAAATTTCGCCCTGCCCACTTCCGCCCCCCGAAAAGGGCGCAAATCTGTGGCGTCGACAATTTTGAAAATTACAGAAAACTAAAAATCTAGAATCATAGAGAAAACCCATATCTATAAGGGGCCCAAATCTGAATCTGATCGGATCTGTAGTATAGCCACAATAGAGAAAACAATTTCGAGAAACATCATTCCCCTTTCGCACTCACACAAAAACGAGTCGATTTGGTTTTTCGTATAAATGAGCGCCTCGATCTCAGGGACTATAAGAGCTAGAACAACCAAACTTTCTTTCTAGACTCCTGTGATACCGCTTCAGTGCAAGTTTTTTCAAAATTTTGCCACGTCCACCCTGCCCCCATAAGACGAAAAATCCACAATTTTGAAGATAGAAAAAAACGAAAAATGCAATATCGTAGAGAATGACCATATCTACCAGATTTGGTTCAGATCGGATCATTATTGTAGCCACAATGATCAAATGAGTTTTCAGCAGCGATTTTCCCCTTGCCCCGCCCCCTTGCGACGTAAGTCATTTATGGTGATGATCGTCGCTACATTTTCTCTCACACGCACACTCACGCTCACACAAGGTACCTCGTGCAGTGTATGTGTGTTGTTGTGAGAAGTGATGTAGATGTAGATGACTGATGTAGCAAAAAAAAAATGTAAAATGTAAAAACTGATAAAACATTTGAAAATTCCACATAAATCACATGTGTGCTGACTGAGTACGGGTATAAAAGTAGAGTCGCGGCAACAGCGACTCCGTACGTTCGTTTTCGTTTTAAATTTATTTTCCCCATCCACTCTGCCCGTTCTTCATTTATGTTACGGCAAGTCAGGTCATACTTGCGCATAAAACTTAAAAAGCAATAATTTTCCCAGTTCTGTGCTTTATAAGCGAACGCAGAGAACAAAAAAAAAATTTGCATGTCGCACCTTCAATACTCTAATGGGCATCTCTGCGATTGTAAGGTCAAACATTAGGATTATTTACATGTGCATATCGGTTTACCCATTATTTTATTCTTTATAAAACAAATTAACATACAAAGGATATAAAAAGGATATAATAAATATATTGTGGGGAAAGCTTCTTCAAAACGTGTTATAATGGCACAAATTTTAAGGTAACGGGTATGTGAGATGAAATATGAAATAAATATTAAATATGAATCAAAGCGAAATGCGAACACCAAATCCAATAAACAATACACGCACAGTAAGTACACAGTAAATACACAGTACACTCACACGTTTGCGTAACCACGAACCACAACACAAGAACCCAAATCAGAAATAGAACCAGTTGAAGACAATACAGACATACATTTTTATTTCCGTGTAACAGACATGCTGGATTTGCTGTCGCATGACGTCATGAGCGAACATGTTCAATGTCTCTGGGTTCCGGGACCCAAAATTCAGCTGCGACAAATTCGTTGTAGGGGATGACTTATCTATGTACTCTATGGTTACTGTCTTGATCAAGCCACAGCACCGGATCCTGGGAACATCGGACTGGACCATCACACGGACTATATCGCGAGACAAGGGAGACGGCAAGGAACTCTGGATCAGCATTGATCAAGAAAGCTTTTACAAACTCCTTGCAAAGGACTGCCGCATACCCTTTGGTATGGGCACCCATGCGGTAGCAGTACCGGTCTGGTCTGGTCTGGTCTCAGCATACCTGCCGTATGAGGAAGAAGACACACCCTAGGGGGTGATCCAGCAAGCGCGGTGTCTTAGGCTGCGACGTGAATTCATATCACTCCCTCTGGGGAAGCGCTGTCACAAATTCTAGAGGAGAGTTGTTCTAGTAAATTCTGTGCACAAATATTGTTGTATGAAACCGGGGAGACCACCCCACCTTCCGCAACAGGAACCGTGCAGAGGTTATTGATATAACACTCGCCTTGACAGTGACTCCCTCACCATTGATGACTGGCCTTCTCGGATCACTACAGGATAGTTTTCAACATCAAATGGAACAGAGAGAGGTCCAAGGCCTACCGAAATCCCAAACGGACAGACTGGAACCGCTTCTCTGCAACCGTAAAGAAGGTACTGCCCTCTCCACCTGATGGTAACATCCTTCAAACGTAAGCACTAGAGGAAGCGGCTCAGAACGTCACTAGTGCTCGGGGACCTTTTTCAAATCCTGCCCGATCTGCTCAACCCCAAAGTCCAACTGCAATCCGTGGTGGACGCGGGAGCGGAGCGAAGTCAGGAGAGAGTCGAGAATGCTCTTTAACGGTGCAAAAGTAACAAACACACAAGAAAGCTGAGACGAATATTGCCACAGCTTCAACACCTAAAAGAACACCTGTAGGAAGGCGGAAAGGGAGTCATGGGCCTTCTGTGATGCCATAGATGGTCACCGAGGTATGTATTTATTCCAAACCAAGAAATACTAAACGGAGTATTCATTGGAGTTTCCATTGCGAATTTTTAACACTACAAGCAAAACCGAAATTATCCACTTGAACGAATTAAACACTGAACCATTAGATGACTACGTAATAGTAAAAACAAATAAAAATGAAAACAATACAGACATTTTAAATAAATTGAATAAAAATTTCCCTTCCCAATTTAAAACAATACTTAATGAATTATGCACAAAATACACAGACATATTCGAAATAAAAAACCGAATCGATATCAACAAATAATTTTTACAAACAAAAAAAAGTTGATGAACCAGTTTACATTAAGAACTACAGAATCCCCGCAGTCAAAAAAAAGAAGAAGCTAGAAAAACAGGTTGAAAAATTAATTAAAGATAAAATAGTAGAACCTTCAGTTTCTGAATACAACAGTCCATTACGAGTGTTAATTGTTCCAAAGAAATCATTACCAAATTGCGATAATAAAAGATGGCGTTTAGTAATTGACTATCGCCAAATTAACAAAAAATTTCCACTACCAAGAATACATGATATTCTTGATCAATTGGGTAGAGCTAAATATTTTTCATTTCTAGATTTAATGTCAGGATTTCACCAAATATAACTCGAAGAAAACTTCAGAAATATAACGTCATTTTCTACGAGCAATGGCTCCTACCGCTTCACGCGATTACCTTATGGCTTAAAAAATAGCACCAATTCCTTTCAAAGAATGATGACAATTGCATTTTCAGGTATCGAACCTTCACAGGCATTCCTATAAATGGATGACTTAATTGTCATCGGTTGCTCAGAAAAGCATATTATGTAGGCAGCACAACCTCAAATTGCACCCCGAAAAGTGCTAATTCTTCAGACACGAAGTAACCTTCCTAGGTCACAAGTGCATCTATAAAGGTATTGTACCAGACAGTAAGAAATATGATGTAATAGAAAAATACCCAGTACCAACAGACGCAGACAGTGCCAGAAGATTTGTTGCAAATTGCAATGTCAACGAGAAAGAACGTACGGAGTCGCTGTAAACGCGACTCTAACTTTATACCCGTACTCAGTCAGTACACATGTGATTTATGTGGAATTTTCAAATGTTGTATCAGTTTTTACATTTTACATTTTACATTTGTTTGATGCATCTGTCATCTACATCTACATCAGTTCATTCACAACACACGTACACCGCACGAGACAGAGCGTGCGAGTGTGAGTGTGAGAGAATCAGCAGAAGCAACCCTCAAAATAAAATGGTTGTGTGGGAGGTGGGGCAGCTCGCTGCTGAAAATTCATTTGATCATTGTGGCTACAATAATGATCCGATCTGAACCAAATTCGGGAATCTTTAGATATGGTAGATATTTTCTAACATACTGCATTTTGGTTTTTTCTATCTTTAAAATTGTGGATTTTCGTCTTTGGGGGCGGAAGGGCGGGGCGAAAGTTTGAAATACACTTGTTCAGGTTTGGTATCACAGGGAGTCTTGGCCAAAAGTTTGGTTGCTCTAGCTCTTATAGTCTCTGAGATCCAGGGCGACTTCCAAAACCAAATCGTCTCGTTTTTGCGTGAGTGCGAAAGAGAGGGAGCGAAGTTTTTCGTATATTTGCCTTAATTGTGGCTATATTAATGATCCGATCCGATTCAGATTTGGGCCCCTGATAGATATGGGCTGTCTCTATGATTCTGCATTTTTCGTTTTTTGATATTTTCAAAATTGTCGCCGCCACAGATGTGCGCCCTTTGTGGGGGCGGAAGTGGGCGGGGCGAAATTTTGAAACATTTTTCTGGGAGTGAGATATAACATCAGTATGGAAAAAAAGTTTGGTTGCTCTATCTCTTTTAACCTTCGAGCAATGGGCGACGAACAAGACGGACAGACGGACAGACGGACGGACAGACAGGGCTATATCGACTCGGCTATTGATGTTGATTAAGAATATATATACTTTATGGGGTCGGAAATTATTCCTTCTCTATGTTACACACATCCACTTTTACCATTAAATACAATATACCCTTTTACTCTTCGAGTACGGGTATAAAAAGACTTCGACAATTTTAAAGTTCAATTGATGAGTTTTTTTACTACAATATCCCGATTTCAATAAAGAATTTTGTATCACAACAGACGCAAGCAAATAAGCAAGCTGAGCTCTTCTAACTCAAGATTATAATGGAACTCAACTACCCGTAGCATATGCATCAAGATCATTTACCAAAGGTGAAAGTAAAAAAACACAACAGAACAAGAATTAGCAGCTATTCATTGGGCAATTAAGCATTTTCGACCGTATATTTATGGCAAACACTTTACAGTTAAAACCGATCATAGACCACTAACCTATTTATTCTATGACTAACCCAAGCTCAAAATTGACTCGCAGGAGATTAGATTTAGAAGAGTATGCTTTACTGTGGAATACCTAAAAAAAAAACATGAGGTACGAAAAGTAGTGACCTTGCGAATAACAGATTCGATATGCTTACTAAAGCATGGAAAAAAAGTTAAAGCAAATTAACGTTAGCTATATGTACACCAATGGAATTCTCGACTTAGGTCAGTTCTTCCAAAGGCTTGAAAAGAAAGCCGGTATACTTAATATCAGCCAACTGCAAGTGGCACCGAGCGAAAAGATCTTTGAAACTACTATCTCAATAGAATCTTTTAAAATAATGGGCAATAAAAGACTACAATCTCTAAGAGTAGCGCTCTTTCGCCGGTGACCCTATTATTAAATAATGAAAAAAAGAAAAGAAGCAATACTGTTTATTTTTCCATGACGAACCAATTCAAGGAGGTCATACAGGCATTACAAAACCTTGGCCAAGGAACAGAGACACTATTATTGGAAAAATATTTCTAAAGATATAAAAGATTACATAAGTTCCAAAATGCCAAAAGTCTAAAACGACTAAACATACCAAGACTCCATTAACTATATCTGAAACCCCACAAATGGTTTTCGATAGGGTAATTGTGGATACAATAGGCCCACTACCAAAATCTGACAATGGCAACGAATACACACTAACACTAATATGCGATTTGACCAAATATTTAGTAGCAATACCGATACAAAACAAAAGTGCTAACACCGTAGCTAAAAATTTTTTTTTTTTGAAGAATTTGTTCTGAAGTACGGTCCAATGAACACGTTCATTACGGACATGGGAACAGAATACAAAAGTTCATTAATTGCCGGCTTGTGCAAATATCTCCAAAAATCAAAAAACCACCAAAACAGTTGGAACAGTCGAAAGCAGCCATAGAACATTTAATGACAATACGACACCCTCTATGGCACATGATTACTGTCCATATGAGCTAGTATTCGGTAAAGCAAAACGAACTTACCAATACATTTTAATAGCATAGATAGAATAGAACCACTCTACAATGTAGATGACTACGCTAGGGAATCAAAGTATAGGTTAGAAGTAGCTTATAAAAAGAGCCAGAATAATGATAGAAGATAATACAACTAAAACGAGAAAAGAACGTACGGAGTCGCTGTTGCCGCGACTCTATTTTTATACCCGTACTCAGTCAGCGCAATATGTGATTTATGTGGAATTTTCAAATTTTTATAAGTTTTACATCTTATATTTGTTTGCTACATCAGTCATCTACATCTGATTCATTCATTTGATCATTGTGGCTACAATAATGATCCGATCTGAACCAAATTCAGGAATCTGGTAGATATGGTCATTCTCTACAAAACTGCATTTTATTGTTTTTTCTATCTTCAAAATTGTGGATTTTCGTATTTTGGGGGCGGGAGTGGGCGTGGCAAAATTTTGAAATAAACTTGCACTGAAGCGGTATCACAGGAGTCTAGGCAAAAAAATTGGTTGTTCTAGCTCTTATAGTCTCTGAGATCGAGGCGCTCATTTATACGAAAAACCAAAACGGCTCGATTTTGTGTGAGTGCGAAAGGGAGGGAGCGAAGTTTTTGCGTATGTTTTTGTCTGTTGTGGCTATATTAATGATCCGATCCGATTCAGATTTGGGCCCCTGATAGATATGGTCTTTCTTTATGATTCTGCATTTTCGTTTTCTGCTATCTTCAAAATTGTGGACGCCACAGATGTGCGCCTTTTGTGGGGGCGGAAGTGGGCGGGCGGAATTTTTAAACTTTTTTCAAAGGAGTGACAGAACACATCAGTCTGGAAAAAAATTTGGTTGCTCTATCTTTTTAGCCTTCGAGCAATGGGCGACGAACAAGACGGACAGACGGACGGACAGACAGGGCTATATCGACTCGGCTATTGATGCTGATCAAGAATATATATACTTTATATGGTCGGAAATTACTCCTTCTCTATGTTACACACATCCACTTTTACCACAAATACAATATACCCTTTTACTCTTCGAGTACGGGTATAATAAGGAATTATATGATAGGAAAGTTAGAGATATTCAACTCAACTTAGGAGACCAACCAAACTTAAAACCGAAGTATGACATATATTTGATTATAAATACACAGGTCCCTATAAGGTGGAACATCTAGGAGACAAAGATAACATAACAATATCAAATAATAAAAACAAAAAACAAATAGTACATAAAGATGGGTTAAAAATTTGTATTTCATAATCATTTAATGACAATACGACACCCTCTATGGCACATGATTACTGTCCATATGAGCTAGTATTCGGTAAAGCAACGAACTTACCAATACATTTTAATAGCATAGATAGAATAGAACCACTCTACAATGTCGATGACAACGCTAGGAGTCAAAGTATAGGTTAGAAGTAGCTTATAAAAGAGCCAGAATAATGATAGAAGATAATACAACTAAAAATAAGGAATTATATGATAGGAAAGTTAGAGATATTCAACTCAACTTAGGAGACCAAGTTTTGCTTAAAACCGAAGTTGACATATATTTGATTATAAATACACAGGTCCCTATAAGGTGGAACATCTAGGAGACAGAGATAACATAACAATATCAAATAATAAAAACAAAAAACAAATAGTACATAAAGATAGGTTAAAAATTTGTATTTCATAATCATTTTGTTTCTCTTATAAATATTTCAAGTATGGCCATGCATATAATAAGATCCCCTATCCATACATATAATAAGATCCCCTATCCACTTTTTAGTTTATACATTGGAAAATAACTTCATTATATTACGTTATTTTTCAAAAGGAGGGAGATGTAATATCCATATATGTACATTGTTGCATATGTATAAACAAACATATCTGAGTCGCAGTCGTTGAACCAAGTGGCCGAAACCGGAGCCAGTCTGTATACTTTGGTCGGCTAGCGGAAAGTGCAAGTGTCAGCATAATTGTTACATGCGGACCTCACATGCTCAAGTGTATGTGCTCATACCCTCGCGCTCCAGCCTAAGCGAGCATAGCTACATATGCATATGTATACATAAGAATACATAATCGTCTCTCCGCTGGCGCTGTCGGCAGCGCATCCGCGAGACTTAGCCTTTCGTAGCTCCTAAGACACAATTGTAAAATCAGAAACTTGTGAGAAGTGGAAGCAGCACCTTTGCTGATCGTCTTAATAAAAAGAACTCAAAACCAAATATTAAAGACAACTTCTACAGAATAATATGTGTCAATTATTACATGGCGACCGTGACAAAAGTCACTGGGATTGGCGATAATTGGAGAAAGAAAACTACATCTACATAATCAATCTACATCTACAACGTCTACATTCTACAACCTGTCTACCTGGCTACAACACTAATACACTTAATCTTCGGATGAACTTCAAAAACTCTGCAAAACTCTGGACTTGTGTGCTTGGACTTGGAGAATAATAATAATAATAATAATAATAACGTGTGTTAACGTGGGACAACTATGTTTCGTATTCAATATGCTGTAAAATGCTAATCGCTAAAAACACACACCTAAAACTTAAACCACATCCACAAATATAATACTAACAAGAACTAACACGAACACACTAACTTTGATTTCAAGCAAAGCAGAAGCAGAATACAACCAGCGTAAACGTCAGAAACATAGACCAACAGACAGAACAGACACAGGAGAACGATGAAAATCGTCATCAAGAATGAACAGCAATAATAAGAACAGCCAACATCTGCAGCAGTGACCAGTGCGAAGACCGGCACCGGCTCCTGGCCCCGCCTGAGCCCATAGGCCCAGGACATCAGCAGCCGAGACAACACGCAACGAAAGAGCGTCAGCGAAGACACACAGGAGAACTGATACATGGAGGACTGATGGCAGCTGAATCATTAAATTAATTAAAATTAAATATATAAGATAAATTGAAAAGTTGTGCAGAACCTTTTCTGCTCGACTAGAAGTATAGCCCGTAAAGCTATACGAACAAATAGGTAGATAACTGTAAAACTAATAAAAAAAAAATTTAATTTGAATGAACAGTAATAGTATAAGTAAATTTGACAATGATAGATGATACACCCAATATGGGGTTAATAGATACTGAAACAGTGGACTCCACTGCCAATGTCAATGTATTGATTCAAAACGAGAGAGAACGTACGGAGTCGCTTCGAACGCGACTCTACTTTTTTATACCCGTACTCAGTGATTTATGTGGAATTTTTAAAATGTTTTATCAGTTTTTACATTTTACATTTTTTTGCTACATCTGTCATCGACATCTACAACTACATCATCTACATCAGTTCTCACAACAACACACGTACACTGCACGAGGCAGCATGTTTGAGCGTGAGTGTGTGTGTGAGAGAATCTGCTGCGACAATCAACCCCAATAAATGACTTACGGCGCAAGTGGAAGGGGACAGCTCGTAGCTGAAAATTCATTTGATCATTGTGGCTACAATAATGATCCGATCTGAACCAAATTCGGAAATCTGGTAGATATGGTCATTTCTACAATACTGCATTTTTATTTTTTTCTATCTTCAAAATTGTGGATTTTCGTATTTTGGGGGCGGAGTGGGCGTGGCAAAAATTTTGAAATAAACTTGCACTGAAGCGATATCACAGGAGTCTAGGCAAAAATTTGGTTGTTCTAGCCTTATAGTCTCTGAGAACGAGGCGCTCATTTATACGAAAACCAAAATTACTCGATTTTGTGTGAGTGCGAAAGGGATGGAGCGAAGTTTTTGCGTATGTTTTTGTCTATTGTGGCTATATTAATGATCCGATCCGATCCAGATTTGGGCCCCTGATAGATATGGGCTGTCTCTATGATTCTGCATTTTTAGTTTTTTGTTATTTTCAAAATTGTGGACGCCATAGATATGCGCCCTTTGTGGGGCGGAAGTGGGCGGGCGGAAATTTTAAATTTTTTTCTAGGAGTGAGAGAACACATCAGTCTGAAAAAAATTTGGTTGCTCTATCTCTTTTAGCCTTCGAGCAATGGGCGACGAACAAGACGGACAGACGGACAGACGGACAGACGGACGGACAGACAGGGCTATATCGACTCGGCTATTGATGCTGATCAAGAATATATATACTTTCTATGGTCGGAAATTACTCCTTTCTATGTTACGCACATCCATTTTTAGAAAAAAATACAATATACCCTTTTACTCTTCGAGTACGGGTATAATTAACAAACATATTATTATCAATAATGGTTTTTAGTATGTGCGCATACATCTCTAATATATAAAAAAATAAGTCGGGTTTTCTTATTGACGTAATAACTCCAGAACGCACAAAACCGATTTGCACGGTTTTGCATTCGTTGAAAGGTCTCGGGCCCGTTAGGTTTATAGCAAAGAAAATTCACGAAAAACTTCAAAAGAAAAGCGGAAAATGCATTTGTATTATCTACTATATACTACATACAGCGCCAAACCAATATTTTAAGTAGGCGCCGGTGCGTGATACATTGTTTGACAGCTACTCATTGTTCTCGGCTCAGTTAATTTCATGTGACAAACCGGGATTGTGTTCAATGTGAAAACGAAATTTAAAAAGTTTTCGTTTCCTCATATTTCAATTGGAAACCATCAAATCAATCCCGTGTATTGTGAACAGCAGGCATTTGTCTTAAAGGTGGTAAGTTGAACTGTGTAAATTATGTGGATCGTGGATTTGAGGTTAAAGTGGACAGAGTCCACAGTCCAAAATGCCTATAGGACGACGTGCGAACATCGGCCGCCGCACAAGACATGCAAGCCAGCAACAAGTGTATTCATAGAACTTAAGCGAAGAAAGACCAAATATAAGAAGAGGAAATTCCCGATTGGGACAACGCGTGAGGACACGAAGATCATTGGCATCATACAATCGCTTGGCATTCGAATATGATCCCACTGCGAACTACAGTGATGATAAAAATTTAGATATTGGTCCAATGACGACTATATGCCGATATTGCAATGCGTTAAAGTTCAAAAGAGAAACGGCTGGATTGGTCAAACTGGTTCCATTACTTACACCACCACAGCCACTGAAACCATTGTTCGATGGAAGTGATCCCGATTCCAGTTATTTTCTTCAACACATCCTTGAATACAATAACTGCTTTCGCATGACTTCCTTTGGAGCTAATATAATTCGAGAAGGCGGCTTCATGCCGACTTGCAAGGTAAAAGATACAGCACACATAACCAATCACTCACACCAACACAATGAATTCCAACACGTAACAATTACATATACACCACACACTACACCATCACACGATCAATTTCTGCAAATATATTTCATTTCGTCGATGGTGGATCAGCTGAATGTGCGGTGCAATATACAGGGAGCACAACAGTTAAAGAGACGAATTATTGAACAGTTGCAAGCATTTTTCACGCTAATAATGCTGTGGTTAATATGTTCAAAACAGCATTGGAACGAATGCCATCGGATACGCACAAATTTGTCATACGAGCGGATTGTACACCAACAGGTGAACATGTGCGAAGTTTCAATGCACCCACCGTTAATGATGTTGCTGCAATTATTCTAGGCGATCAAACTAAATCGCGAGACATTGTCGTTCAGCGAAGAAGCAATATCATGCATCGTGTAAACGCGACACATCGTTTGTACGATGCGTTACAATATCCAATCATTTATTGGCAAAGGGCAAGACGGATACGACATCACGTTGAAGATGGTCGATCCAATTGCAGGTACAATATTCGCACAATAATTATTGCTATTATTGGTTTCCATTAACAATTCATTTAATTTTGCATTTTCAGGCGTATCATCGAATAAAAATCTAAGCGCAATGAATTACTATGCGTATCGTATGATGATTCGTACACATGAGGAGAATGTCATTCTAAAGTGCCGTCGGCATGTATGTTAAAGTCGAGACCGAAAGTTTAGCGTTCATCCGATTCAATCAGGCAAAGCTACGATCTGAGGACTATATACACTTGCGTGATGCTATTCATTCAGATGTTCAAAATATTGACGTCTGACGATTCTCCCATCATCTTATATCGGAAGCCCACGCCACATGCACGAATACGCACAAGACGCTATGATGTACGTGCGAAATTAAAGTTGGTAGAGTTATTATGACATTGCGTAATTTGAATCCACCGCGACTTTGCAACGGCACTCGACTTTCTGTAAAAAAGACTAATGCCGAATTTGATTGAGGGAACCGTTATTAACGGAAAGTACGCAGGTGAAAATGTATGTATTCCTCGAATACCAATGATTCCGACTAATCTTCCGTTTGACTTCAAACGATTGCAATTTCCAGTTCGCCTTGTGTTCGCAATGACAATTAACAAGTCGCAAGGCAAATCGCTTAGTGTTTGCGGGATAAATTTGGAAAATCATGGTTTTCACATGGGCAGTTATACGTTGCGTGTTCACGAGTTGGGAAACCATCTGCTTTGTTTGTGTTAACGTCAGACCAAAAAATAAAAATGTGGTTTACCAAGGAGCACTTCAATGAAACGGATAATTTGCGAACACGTATAACGCTTCGATTCAGTATTTTCTTTGGATTCACTTTGATTTACTTAGAGAAGTTCAACTAAATAACACTTCATTTTTGTAATCGAAATGAATTCATTACTGTTGTGAAATGAAATAAAATTTTCCCTTTTCAAATATAAAACAAACAAAATTGTTCTTCATATTTTAATCACCAAACGAAATGTTACATAAAACGAAGCCATCTGGTGGCGAAACGGAGTTCGCCGGGTTTGCTAGTTCTGTATAAAGCTTATAAGCTCCACAATAAATGTGTAACAAAAAGGGCCTTAAGCCAAGCTAACGATCTAGACAAGATCTAATTTGACAATAGCGCAATTATTATAAAAAAATATATTCCAAAACAAATAATATATAATATATACACTGATGAAATAGGTATTCTCAGAAATAGCCATACACACACTGTAAGACCAAATTATCGTACTAAAGATTATGCGCAAATAAAGTAAAACAAAACAATAAAAACTTATTATGGAATGGGAGCAACTAACTCTCCTTATCCGTGAAATAAAAAGAAACCTTTGATAAATCTTACAAATGTGTAAGCCAGAATTGGGCAATACAGAAGGAAACAGTAAATAAACATGCAAAGATTCTTGTCGATTCTTTTAATGAAGCAAGAATACTAGTGCATAAAAATAGGAAAATAATAATTGAAACGAACTGGTCAAGAATATCAAAATTATTGATCAAGTTACGTTCGAATTTGGTAGCTGTCAAAGAGAAATATCACTAAGATATATCGATACCAACTATCTTCAATACCCCTTTGACAATAGAGTTTAGCGAAGAGCAAAAAATCAGCAGAACAGGAAGAAAAAGATTTGATGGAAGAGTACGATTCCGATTCAAGCGAAGAAATTAATATAAAAGAAAAAGATCTACACGATCTGACAATTCCTGCGGTAATAACATTACCGGAAGAACAAGACGAAGAAGAAATTGATGCAGATAACAGCGTAATAGAAACAAAAGACACAATGGAAGACCAAAAGACTCAAAGGGCATACATAAAAGACATAAAAGACAATTCAATGGCAAAAATCGAATCTACAAAGATTCATCACGGCAATAAAATTGGTTGATTTAACAAAAGAACCATTCGAAGTAGTTAAGTCGAAAATTGCAGGCAAAACCTTATACAGGGTACAAAATGAAACCTCTATTACGGCTATAATTGCGAAACTACAAGACACTATAGTCGGCGAAACATCCGACGTATTAAAGGTAAAACTGGCAAAAACCAACCAGAAAGGCAGAACTGCAGAAAAATGTACGACATAAATCGATAACTTACGGAAACTAATGGAAGCTTCGTATATCGATGAGGGTTTACCGGCCGAACATGCTAATAAATTTAGTACAATAGAAGCCATTACTACAATGATTAAAAATGGTAAACAGGGAAAACTCAAAACAATTCTTGAGGCAGGAAATTTCACAACAATGAACGAAGCCACCGCAAAGTACTTACAATGTAGTACTGACATGACGGACAATTCAAATTCAATATTTTACACCCGAGGAGGACAAACTTATCGAGGTAATAATTACCAAATTGATTTTCGTGGTATAGAAATGGCCGTGGTAACTATCAGTACAACGGTCGCTAACAAAACAATGGCTACTATCGAAATAACGGCTACAACAAAATTAAAATAACCAATATAATAATAACCAGGCCAACTATAATAATAGAGGTCGTGGAAACTATGGAGGAAACAACCGTGGCGGGAATAACAATAACAACAATAATAATAATGGCAACTAACACAGAAATAATATTGTTCGACAAGTACAAACCATGTCGGAAAACCAATAAATACCCTTATGATACAAAACCCAGTAAAACAAACAGATCACACTATTAACCATAACTTCAATCTCTTTGTTTCAGTTAAAAATGAACAAACTAAAAAATTATAAACATTATTAGTTGATACTGGTGCAGACATTTCATTAATAAAAAGAAGATTCAGATTAATTTCATGATATTGATTATCATAATATTACTCAAATATCAGGTGTTGGTAAGGGAACAATAAACTCAAAAGGACTAACTTCAATAGAACTTCTTTCAAGTATCTATGCCATTCCACATAATTTCCATTTAGTAAAGTCAGATTTTCCAATTCCATGTAATGGATTATAGGCATCGACTTCGTGAAAAAATAAATTGTCAAATAGACTTAAAACCAGAAAACGATTGGCTTATACTAAGACCCGACAATCTCGATCACCCAATAAACATTTCAATAAACCATACCCTTCAAAACAATTAGACAATTCTACCAGCAAGATCTAAAGTTGTTCGAACAATTTTAATAAACGCAGCAACTAGGTATGTATTTATTCAAAACCAAGAAATACAAAACGGAGTGTTCATTGAAACTCCATTGCGAATTTTTAACACTACAAACAAAACCGAAATTATCCACTTGAACGAATTAAACACTGAACCATTAGATGACTACGACATAGTAAAAACAAATAAAAATGAAAACAATACAGACATTTTAAATAAATTGAATAAAAATTTCCCTTCCCAATTTAAAAAATACTTAATGAATTATGCACAAAATACATAGACATATTCGGAATAGAAACCGAATCGATATCAACAAATAATTTTACAAACAAAAAAAGTTGATGAACCAGTTTACATTAAGAACTACAGAATCCCCGCAGTCAAAAAGAAGAAGCAGAAAACAGGTTGACAAATTAATTAAAGATAAAATAGTAGAACCTTCAGTTTCTGAATACAACAGTCCATTACGAGTATTAATTGTTCCAAAGAAATCATTACCAATGTTGAGCTATTAAGCTGTTTTAATAGCTATTGCAAAAAGGTAGGTTTTAAATAAAGAGCCGAGGATTTCAATTGGAAATACAATTTTATTTATTATATGAGGTAGCGGCAATACGCGTGTGTAGCTGGGGTATAAAAGTGCACCGAAAACTATGATAGTTACATCCAGACTGCTTGAGGGCAGGCGGACCGAATTGCCCGTGCCCCACTGCAAGAGGTAGAGAGAACTAAAGATGCTCGGGCTGCTGCTGAGCCGAGTGCGAGCGATAGATAGAGAGAGAGAGAGAGAGAGCGGGGAGAACAGCATAGATGCTGCAGCTGTAGTAGCGAAATGAGCATAAGCGTAACCATAAGCATAAGCAATTACACTATTTACAATTCAGTGTTCAATCGTATAAGCAAAAACATATGTAGGTAGATTTACGTTAGGCTGCTCCACTAACTAACAACAAGTTTTATACCTAAACATCGGGCTGGGAAACCCGACATCCTCCCCGTTGAAACCTGTCTTTCAACAGAATCTGCAGGGTCTCGCAGATAAATCGGATGTTGGGGTCCTGTTAAGCTCATCAACGACACGTTTTTGACTCGATCACAACCTCCAGACACGACCCATCCCAAGAGAGTTTCCTGAAGTATTGGTAATCCTGGCGAAAGCTTGAATTGCCCAACACATAAGAGCTCCAAAACAGTCTTGCACCAATCAGCAGATCGATGCCCTGAGGTATATGATATCCTGGATCGGCGAGTGGCAGGTTTCCAGGGATCATCCAGCTGCAAGTGTTCACGCTGAGATCCTGGGCAATAAGTGCAGAATATGCAGAGGCTGAAGCAGAGGACTCAGTGATGAGATGCGACGACGTGTCAAGTAGCACAGATCCACCTTGGGCTGCAGTAGCTTCAGGACCTCCAAAATGCAGGAGAGTGTGGTGCCTACGCCCACAGGTACGGCATTTGCTGGAGCTGCATTTACTCAACCGATGGCCTGCCTTGAGGCAATTTACACAAAGGAACACCTCTTTGCTTCTTTATAGCGATTTGATGGAGACAGTGCTATAAACTTCGGACAATGATGGATTCCGTGAGCACTGTCATTGCACAGAACGCAACCTGATGTGTTTTGCTTAAAGGCAGCAAGTATTGATTTGAATGGCTTGCTTTACTGCTCCTGCCCACCTGACCGCTCGGCGCATAGGTCGTCATAACGAAATCCACAGTTTCCAACGTCCTGCATCGCTGCTCCAAAAACGAGGCCATGGACTCCCATGACGGAATTAAGTTAACGAAGGCTGAGTCCTCTAATCGTTCCTCCCACTTGGCTTGAGTCGCTGGATCCAGTTTACGAAGCAGCACCTGCACGATGATGCATCCTGCGATCTGCTCAGGAGTGCCCAAAGCCTGGAGCGCCTGAATATGAGCGTTAAACTTGTCCGAGATCTCCCGAAGCATCGACACTGACCCATTCTCCACAGACTGCAGCCCCAGGATCTCAGTAATGTGCGCCTGAAAGATTAAACGACGATTATTAAACATTTTTTTTTCCAACAAATCCAACGCTATATTATAATTGCTGTCAGAAATTTCCAGCGCACGAACTGTCTCCAACGCCGAATCACGCAGGCAAGATCGTAAATGCTGGAACTTCTCAATGTTGGAGAGGTCCGGATGATTGTCGATGATAGTGGTGAACATCGAGTAAAAGTCCGTCCAATCCGCATATCCTCCACTAAAACTTGGCAATTGTATAGGAGGCAGGGATGATGCTGGCCTGCGACGAGGTGGTGGCTGAGAACCAGCAAAACCAGAAGTTACATTCGGTCCAGCAACCGTTGAATGCAGAGGCATGTAGCCGCTAATCCGATCAATTTCACGCCGAATCGAAGCCTTGAGAGCACTGGCAAGCGTTTCAAAACTGTCGCACAGTCCACTGTGAATTTCGCTGCAGTCCAATTCTTCGAGCTCGTTGTGAAATGTCTCAAATTGCCCGATCAGTTTCTCAATCTGCTCCAACTTTCCCACTAGTGTGTAATAATCGGAGACAGCGGCCTCATCTTCCCAAGCGGTAGTCAATCTCTTAACCTTCTCGCAGAGTTCCGTTGACTTCATCCTCAAAAAGACACCCTGTTTTGCTCCCTTGTTACTGTCACTATAGTGTCGTTGGCAGCGTCCATAGCAGCAGCCGCTCTAGAAACGTTCGTAGCGGAAGAGGAACGCAAAACGAAACGCGTGTAACAAACGGGAACCTCAAGCGCAATTCGTGTATGTAAGAGCGGCTGGTGTATAGCAGCTATGTGGTCTATGGCACTGGCTATGTACAGAAGAGCGAAAACAGACGAACGAACGAAAATTATTGTTTATAAATGCAGTTTGTGATTGTACTGATCAATTAATTATTGCACAATCACGTCGGGGTCACCAAATGTTGAGCTATTAAGCGTTTTTAATAGCTATTGCAAAAAGGTAGGTTTTAAATAAAGAGCCGAGGATTTCAATTGGAAATACAATTTTATTTATTATATGAGGTAGCGGCAATACGCGTGTGTAGCTGGGGTATAAAAGTGCACCGAAAACTATGATAGTTACATCCAGACTGCTTGAGGGCAGGCGGACCGAATTGCCCGTGCCCCACTGCAAGAGGTAGAGAGAACAAAAGATGCTCGGGCTGCTGCTGAGCCGAGTGCGAGCGATAGATAGAGAGAGAGAGAGAGAGAGCGCGGGAGAACAGCATAGATGCTGCAGCTGTAGTAGCGAAATGAGCATAAGCGTAACCATAAGCATAAGCAATTACACTATTTACAATTCAGTGTTCAATCGTATAAGCAAACATATGTAGGTAGATTTACGTTAGGCTGCTCCACTAACTAACAACAAGTTTTTATACCTAAACATCGGGCTGGGAAACCCGACAACCAAATTGCGATAATAAAAGATGGAGTTTAGTAATTGACTATCGCCAAATTAACAAAAAATCTTATCTGATAAATTTCCACTACCAAGTGGAAAATATTTTTCATTTCTAGATTTAATGTCAGGATTTCACCAAATAGAACTCGAAGTAAACTTCAAAATATAACGTCATTTTCCACGAGCAATGGCTCCTACCGCTTCACGCGATTACCTTATGGCTTAAAAATAGCACCAATTCCTTTCAAAGAATGATGACAATTACATTTTCAGGTATCGAACCTTCACAGGCATTCCTATATATGGATGACTTAATTGTCATCGGTTGCTCAGAAAAGCTTATGATTAAAAACCTTACAAACGTCTTTGAGTTATGTAGGAAGCACAACCTCAAATCGCACCCCGAAAAGTGCTAATTCATCAGACACGAAGTAACCTTCCTAGGTCACAAGTGCATCGATAAAGGTATTTTACCAGACAGTAAGAAATATGATGTAATAGAAAAATACCCAGTACCAACAGACGCAGACAGTGCCAGAAGATTTGTGGCAAATTGCAATGTCAAAAAGCCTTCGACAATTTTAAAGTTCAATTGATGAAACCCACTTTACTACAATATCCCGATTTCAATAAAGAATTTTGTATCACAACAGACGCAAGCAAATAAGCAAGCTGAGCTCTTCTAACTCAAGATTATAATGGAACTCAACTACCCGTAGCATATGCATCAAGATCATTTACCAAAGGTGAAAGTAACTAAAACACAACAGAACAAGAATTAGCAGCTATTCATTGGGCAATAAAGCATTTTCGACCGTATATTTATGGCAAACACTTTACAGTTAAAACCGATCATAGACCACTAACCTATTTATTCTCTATGACTAACCCAAGCTCAAAATTGACTCGCAGGAGATTAGATTTAGAAGAGTATGCTTTTACTGTGGAATACCTTAAGGGAGAAAACATGAGGTACGAAAAGTAGTGACCTTGCGAATAACAGATTCAATATGCTTACTAAAGCATGGAAAAAAGTTAAAGCAAGAATTAACGTTAGCTATATGTACACCAATGGAATTCTCGACTTAGGTCAGTTCTTCCAAAGGCTTGAAAAGAAAGCCGGTATACTTAATATTAGCCAACTCAAAGTGGCACCGAGCGAAAAGATCTTTGAAACTATCTCAATAGAATCTTTTAAAATAATGGGCAATAAAAGACTAAAGTCTCTAAGAGTAGCGCTACTCAAGCCGGTGACCCTATTATTAAATAATGAAAAAGAAAAAAGAAGCAATACTGTTTACTTTCATGACGAACCAATTCAAGGAGGTCATACAGGCATTACAAAAACCTTGGCCAAGGAACAGAGACACTATTATTGGAAAAAATATTTCAAAAGATATAAAAGATTACATAAGTTCCAAATGCCAAAAGTCTAAAACGACTAAACATACCAAGACTCCATTAACTATAACTGAAACCCCACAAATGGCTTTCAATAGGGTAATTGTGGATACAATAGGCCCACTACCAAAATCTGACAATGGCAACGAATACACACTAACACTAATATGCGATTTGACCAAATATTTAGTAGCAATACCGATACAAAACAAAAGTGCGAACACCGTAGCTAAAGCTTTTTGAAGAATTTGTTCTGAAGTACGGTCCAATGAACACGTTCATTACGGACATGGGAACAGAATACAAAAGTTCATTAATTGCCGGCTTGTGCAAATATCTAAAAATCAAAAACCACCAAACAGTTGGAACAGTCGAAAGAAGCCATAGAACATTTAATGACAATACGACACCCTCTATGGCACATGATTACTGTCCATATGAGCTAGTATTCGGTAAAGCAAACGAACTTACCAATACATTTTAATAGCATAGATAGAATAGAACCACTCTACAATGTCGATGACTACGCTAGGGAATCAAAGTATAGGTTAGAAGTAGCTTATAAAAAGAGCCAGAATAATGATAGAAGATAATACAACTAAAAAATAAGGAATTATATGATAGGAAAGTTAGAGATATTCAACTCAACTTAGGAGACCAAGTTTTGCTTAAAACCGAAGTTGACATATATTTGATTATAAATACACAGGTCCCTATAAGGTGGAACATCTAGAGACAGAGATAACATAACAATATCAAATAATAAAACAAAAACAAATAGTACATAAAGATAGGTTAAAATTTGTATTTCATAATCATTTTGTTTCTCTTATAAATATTTCAAGTATGGCCATGCATATAATAAGATCCCCTATCCATACATATAATAAGATCCCCTATCCACTTTTTAGTTTAATAAATATATATACATTGGAAAATAACTTCATTATATTACGTTATTTTTCAAAAGGAGGGAGATGTAATATCCATATATGTACATTGTTGCATATGTATAAACAAACATATCTGAGTCGCAGTCGTTGAACCAAGTGGCCGAAACCGAGCCAGTCTGTATACTTTGGTCGGCTAGCGGAAAGTGCAAGTGTCAGCATAATTGTTACATGCGGGACCTCACATGCTCAAGTGTATGTGCTCATACCCCTCGCGCTCCAGCCTAAGCGAGCATAGCTACATATGCATATGTATACATAAGAATACATAATCGTCTCTCCGCTGGCGCTGTCGGCAGCGCATCCGCGAGACTTAGCCTTTCGTAGCTCCTAAGACACAATTGTAAAATCAGAAACTTGTGAGAAGTGGAAGCAGCACCTTTGCTGATCGTCTTAATAAAAAGAACTCAAAACCAAATATTAAAGACAACTTCTACAGAATAATATGTGTCAATTATTACATGCGACCGTGACAAAAGTCACTGGGATTGGCGATAATTGGAGAAAGAAAACTACATCTACATAATCAATCTACATCTACAACGTCTACATTCTACAACCTGTCTACCTGGCTACAACACTAATACACTTAATCTTCGGATGAACTTCAAAAACTCTGCAAAACTCTGGACTTGTGTGCTTGGACTTGGAGAATAATAATAATAATAATAACGTGTGTTAACGTGGGACAACTATGTTTCGTATTCAATATGCTGTAAAATGCTAATCGCTAATTAAACACACATTAAAAAACTTAAAACCACATCCACAAATATAATACTAACAAGAACTAACACGAACACACTAACTTTGATTTCAAGCAAAGCAGAAGCAGAATACAACCAGCATAAACGTCAGAAACATCAACCAACAGACAGAACAGACACAGGAGAACGATGAAAATCGTCATCAAGAATGAACAGCAATAATAAGAACAGCCAACATCTGCAGCAGTGACCAGTGCGAAGACCGGCACCGGCCCCGGCCCCGCCTGAGCCCATAGGCCCAGGACATCAGCAGCCGAGACAACACGCAACGAAAGAGCGTCAGCGAAGACACACAGGAGAACTGATACATGGAGGACTGATGGCAGCTGAATCATTAAATTAATTAAAATTAAATATATAAGATAAATTGAAAAGTTGTGCAGAACCTTTTCTGCTCGACTAGAAGTATAGCCCGTAAAGCTATACGAACAAATAGGTAGATAACTGTAAAACTAATAAAAAAAATTTTTATTTGAATGAACAGTAATAGTATAAGTAAATTGACAATGATAGATGATACACCCAATATGGGGTTAATAGATACTGAAACAGTGGACTCCACTGCCAATGTGATTAACAAAATCGAATCCACATATATTGATTCAAAATTAACAAACATATTATTATCAATAATTGTTTTTAGTATGTGCGCATACATCTCTAATATATAAAAAATAAGTCGGGTTTTCTTATTGACGTAATAACTCCAGAACGCACAAACCGATTTGCACGGTTTTGCATTCGTTGGAAAGGTCTCGGGCTCCGTTAGGTTTATAGTTTATAGTTAGGTTTATAGAAAATTCACGAAAAACTTCAAAAGAAAAGCGGAAAATGCATTTGTATTATCTACTATATACTACATACAGCGCCAAACCAATATTTTAAGTAGGCGCCGGTGCGTGATACATTGTTTGACAGCTACTCATTGTTCTCGGCTCAGTTAATTTCATGTGACAAACCGGGATTGTGTTCAATGTGAAAACGAAATTTTAAAAAGTTATTCGTTTCCTCATATTTCAATTGGAAACCATCAAATCAATCACGTGTATTGTGAACAGCACGCATTTGTCTTAAAGGTGGTAAGTTGAACTGTGTAAATTATGTGGATCGTGGATTTGAGGTTAAAGTGGACAGAGTCCACAGTCCAAAATGCCTATAGGACGACGTGCGAACATCGGCCGACGCAAAAGACATGCAAGCCAGCAACAAGTGTATTCCTAGAACTTAAGCGAAGAAAGACCAAATATAAGAAGAGGAAATTCCCGATTGGGACAACGCGTGAGGACACGAAGATCATTGGCATCATACAATCGCTTGGCATTCGAATATGATCCCACTGCGAACTACAGTGATGATAAAAATTTAGATATTGGACCAATGACGACTATATGCCGATATTGCAATGCGTTAAAGTTCAAAAGAGAAACGGCTGGATTGTGCTGCGCAAGTGGAAAAGTCAAACTGGATCCATTACTTACACCACCACAGCCACTTAAACCATTGTTCGATGGAAGTGATCCCGATTCTAGCCATTTTCTTCAACACATCCTTGAATACAATAACTGCTTTCGCATGACTTCCTTTGAGCTAATATAATTCGAGAAGGCGGCTTCATGCCGACTTGCAAGGTAAAAAGATACAGCACACATAACCAATCACTCACACCAACACAATGAATTGCAACACGTAACAATTACATATACACCCACACACTACACCATCACACGATCAATTTCTGCAAATATATTTTTCATTTATCGATGGTGGATCAGCTGAATGTGCGGTGCAATATACAGGAACACAACAGTTAAAGAGACGAATTATTGAACAGTTGCAAGCATTTTTTCACGCTAATAATGCTGTGGTTAATATGTTCAAAACAGCATTGGAACGAATGCCATCGGATACGCACAAATTTGTCATACGAGCGGATTGTACACCAACAGGTGAACATGTGCGAAGATTCAATGCACCCACCGTTAATGATGTTGCTGCAATTATTCTAGGCGATCAAACTAAATCGCGAGACATTGTCGTTCAGCGAAGAAGCAATATCATGCATCGTGTAAACGCGACACATCGTTTGTACGATGCGTTACAATATCCAATCATTTATTGGCAAGGGCAAGACGGATACGACATCACGTTGAAGATGGTCGATCCAATTGCAGGTACAATATTCGCACGTCATTCTAAAGTGCCGTCGGCTATTCCAGCAATTCGCTGTCGACATGTATGTTAAAGTCGAGACCGAAAGTTTAGCGTTCATCCGATTCAATCAGGCAAAGCTACGATCTGATGACTATATACACTTGCGTGATGCTATTCATTCAGATGTTCAAAATATTGACGTCTGACGATTCTCCCATCATCTTATATCGGAAGCCCACGCCACATGCACGAATACGCTCAAGACGCTATGACGTACGTGCGAAATTAAAGTTGGTAGAGTTATGACATTGCGTAATTTGAATCCACCGCGACTTTGCAACGGTACTCGACTTTCTGTAAAAAGACTAATGCCGAATTTGATTGAGGGAACCGTTATTAATGTATGTATTCCTCGAATACCAATGATTCCGACTAATCTTCCGTTTGACTTCAAACGATTGCAATTTCCAGTTTGCCTTGTGTTCGCAATGACAATTAACAAGTCGCAAGGCAAATCGCTTAGTGTTTGCGGGATAAATTTGGAAAATCATTGTTTTTCACATGGGCAGTTATACGTTGCGTGTTCACGAGTTGGGAAACCATCTGCTTTGTTTGTGTTAACGTCAGACCAAAAAAATACAAAATGTGGTTTACCAAGGAGCTTTTCAATGAAACGGATAATTTGCGAACACGTATAACGCTTCGATTCAGTATTTTCTTTGATTCATTTTTTGATTTACTTAGAGAAGTTCAACTAAATAACACTTCATTTTTGTAATCGAAATGAATTCATTACTGTTGTGAAATGAAATAAAATTTTCCCTTTTCAAATATAAAACAAACAAAAAATTGTTCTTCATATTTTAATCACCAAACGAAATGTTACATAAAACGAAGCCATCTGGTGGCGAAACGGAGTTCGCCGGGTTTGCTAGTTCTGTATAAAGCTTATAAGCTCCACAATAAATGTGTAACAAAAGGGCCTTAAGCCAAGCTAACGATCTAGACAAGATCTAATTTGACAATAGCGCAATTATTATAAAAATATATTCCAAAACAAATAATATATAATATATACACTGATGAAATAGGTATTCTCAGAAATAGCCATACACACACCGTTAGACCAAATTATCGTACTCAAAGATTATGCGCAAATAAAGTAAAAACAAAACAATAAAAACTTATTATGGAATGGGAGCAACTAACTCTCCTTATCCGTGAAATAAAAGAAACCTTTGATAAATCTTACAAATGTGTAAGCCAGAATTGGGCAATACAGAAGGAAACAGTAAATAAACATGCAAAGATTCTTGTCGATTCTTTTTAATGAAGCAAGAATACTAGTGCATAAAAATAGGAAAATAATAATTGAAACGAACTGGTCAAGAATATCAAAATTATCGAATTTGGTAGCTGTCAAAGATAAATATCACTCAGATATATCGATACCAACTATCTTCAATACCCCTTTGACAATAGAGTTTAGCGAAGAGCAAAAATCAGCAGAACAGGAAGAAAAAAGATTTGATGGAAGAGTACAATTGATTCAAGCGAAGAAATTAATATAAAAGAAAAAGATCTACACGATCTGACAATTCCTGCGGTAATAACATTACCGGAAGAACAAGACGAAGAAGAAATTGATACAGATAACAGCGTAATAGAAACAAAAGACACAATGGAAGACCAAAAGACTCAAAGGGCATACATAAAAGACACATAAAAGACAATTCAATGGCCAAAAATCGAATCTACAAAGATTCATCACGGCAATAAAATTGGTTGATTTAACAAAAGAACCATTCGAAGTAGTTAAGTCGAAAATTGCAGGCAAAACCTTATACAGGGTACAAAATGAAACCTCTATTACGGCTATAATTGCGAAACTACAAGACACTATAGTCGGCGAAACATCCGACGTATTAAAGGTAAAACTGGCAAAAACCAACCAGAAAGGCAGAACTGCAGAAAAATGTACGACATAAATCGATAACTTACGGAAACTAATGGAAGCTTCGTATATCGATGAGGGTTTACCGGCCGAACATGCTAATAAATTTAGTACAATAGAAGCCATTACTACAATGATTAAAAATGGTAAACAGGAAAACTCAAAACAATTTTGAGGCAGGAAATTTCACAACAATGAACGAAGCCACCGCAAAGTACTTACAATGTAGTACTGACATGACGGACAATTCAAATTCAATATTATACACCCGAGGAGGACAAACTTATCGAGGTAATAATTACCAAATTGATTTTCGTGGTATAGGAAATGGCCGTGGTAACTATCAGTACAACGGTCGCTAACAAAACAATGGCTACTATCGAAATAACGGCTACAACAAAATTAAAATAACCAATATAATAACCAGGCCAACTATAATAATAGAGGTCGTGGAAACTATGGAGGAAACAACCGTGGCGGAGCCAACAACAATAACAATAATAATAATGGCAACTCACACAGAAATAATAATGTCCGACAAGTACAAACCACGTCGGCAAAACCAATAAATACCCTTAAGATACAAAACCCATTAAAACAAACAGTTCACACTATTAACCTTAACTTCAATCTCTTTGTTTCACTTAAAATGAACAAACTAAAAAAATTATAAACATTATTAGTTGATACTGGTGCAGACATTTCATTAATAAAAGAAGATTCAGATTAATTTCATGATATTGATTATCATAATATTACTCAAATATCAGGTGTTGGTAAGGAACAATAAACTCATAAGGACTAACTTCAATAGAACTTCTTTCAAGTATCTATGCCATTCCACATAATTTCCATTTAGTAAAATCAGATTTTCCAATTCCATGTAATGGATTATAGGCATCGACTTCGTAAAAAAAAAAAAAAATTGTCAAATAGACTTAAAACCAGAAAAACGATTGGCTTATACTAAGACCCGACAATCTCGATCACCCAATAAACATTTCAATAAACCATACTCTTCAAAACAATTAGACAATTCTACCAGCAAGATCTAAAGTTGTTCGAAAAATTTTAATAAACGCAGCAACTAGGTATGTATTTATTCAAAAACAAGAAATACAAAACGGAGTGTTCATTTGAAACCCATTGCGAATTTTTAACACTACAAACAAAACCGAAATTATCCACTTGAACGAATTAAACACTGAACCATTAGATGACTACGACATAGTAAAAACAAATAAAAATGAAAACAATACAGACATTTTAAATAAATTGAATAAAAATTTCCCTTCCCAATTTAAAACAATACTTAATGAATTATGCACAAAATACACAGACATATTCGAAATAGAAACCGAATCGATATCAACAAATAATTTTTACAAACAAAAAAAAAGTTGATGAACCAGTTTACATTAAGAACTACAGAATCCCCCGCAGTCAAAAAGAAGAAGCAGAAAAACAGGTTGAAAAATTAATTAAAGATAAAATAGTAGAACCTTCAGTTTCTGAATACAACAGTCCATTACGAGTATTAATTGTTCCAAAGAAATCATTACCAATTGCGATAATAAAAGATGGAGTTTAGTAATTGACTATCGCCAAATTAACAAAAAATCTTATCTGATAAATTTCCACTACCAAGTGGAAAATATTTTTCATTTCTAGATTTAATGTCAGGATTTCACCAAATAGAACTCGAAGTAAACTTCAAAAATATAACGTCATTTTCCACGAGCAATGGCTCCTACCGCTTCACGCGATTACCTTATGGCTTAAAAATAGCACCAATTCCTTTCAAAGAATGATGACAATTACATTTTCAGGTATCGAACCTTCACAGGCATTCCTATATATGGATGACTTAATTGTCATCGGTTGCTCAGAAAAGCTTATGATTAAAAACCTTACAAACGTCTTTGAGTTATGTAGGAAGCACAACCTCAAATCGCACCCCGAAAAGTGCTAATTCATCAGACACGAAGTAACCTTCCTAGGTCACAAGTGCATCGATAAAGGTATTTTACCAGACAGTAAAAAATATGATGTAATAGAAAAATACCCAGTACCAACAGACGCAGACAGTGCCAGAAGATTTGTTGCAAATTGCAATGTCAAAAAGCCTTCGACAATTTTAAAGTTCAATTGATAAAACCCACTTTTACTACAATATCCCGATTTCAATAAAGAATTTTGTATCACAACAGACGCAAGCAAATAAGCAAGCTGAGCTCTTCTAACTCAAGATTATAATGGAACTCAACTACCCGTAGCATATGCATCAAGATCATTTACCAAAGGTGAAAGTAACAAAAACACAACAGAACAAGAATTAGCAGCTATTCATTGGGCAATAAAGCATTTTCGACCGTATATTTATGGCAAACACTTTACAGTTAAAACCGATCATAGACCACTAACCTATTTATTCTCTATGACTAACCCAAGCTCAAAATTGACTCGCAGGAGATTAGATTTAGAAGAGTATGCTTTTACTGTGGAATACCTTAAGGGGAAAACATGAGGTACGAAAAGTAGTGACCTTGCGAATAACAGATTCAATATGCTTACTAAAGCATGGAGAAAAAGTTAAAGCAAGAATTAACGTTAGCTATATGTACACCAATGGAATTCTCGACTTAGGTCAGTTCTTCCAAAGGCTTGAAAAGAAAGCCGGTATACTTAATATCAGCCAACTCAAAGTGGCACCGAGCGAAAAAGATCTTTTGAAACTATCTCAATAGAATCTTTTTTTAAAATAATGGGCAATAAAGACTACAGTCTCTAAGAGTAGCGCTACTCAAGCCGGTGACCCTATTATTAAATAATGAAAAAGAAAAAGAAGCAATACTGTTTACTTTCCATGACGAACCAATTCAAGGAGGTCATACAGGCATTACAAAAACCTTGGCCAAGGAACAGAGACACTATTATTGGAAAAATATTTCTAAAGATATAAAAGATTACATAAGTTCCAAATGCCAAAAGTCTAAAACAACTAAACATACCAAGACTCCATTAACTATAACTGAAACCCCACAAATGGCTTTCGATAGGGTAATTGTGGATACAATAGGCCCACTACCAAAATCTGACAATGGCAACGAATACACACTAACACTAATATGCGATTTGACCAAATATTTAGTAGCAATACCGATACAAAACAAAAGTGCGAACACCGTAGCTAAAGCTTTTTTTGAAGAATTTGTTCTGAAGTACGGTCCAATGAACACGTTCATTACGGACATGGGAACAGAATACAAAAGTTCATTAATTGCCGGCTTGTGCAAATATCTAAAAATCAAAAACCACCAAACAGTTGGAATAGTCGAAAGAAGCCATAGAACATTTAATGACAATACGACACCCTCTATGGCACATGATTACTGTCCATATGAGCTAGTATTCGGTAAAGCAACGAACTTACCAATACATTTTAATAGCATAGATAGAATAGAACCACTCTACAATGTAGATGACTACGCTAGGGAATCAAAGTATAGGTTAGAAGTAGCTTATAAAAGAGCCAGAATAATGATAGAAGATAATACAACTAAAAACGAGAAAGAAAGTACGGAGTCGCTGTTGCCGCGACTCTACTTTTTTATACCCGTACTCAGTCAGCGCACATGTGATTTATGTGGAATTTTCAAATTTTTATAAGTTTTTACATCTTACATTTGTTTGCTACATCAGTCATCTACATCTACTTCATCTACATCACTTCTCATAACAACACACGTACACTGCACGAGGCAGCATGTTTGAGCGTAAGTGTGCGTGAAAGAAAGAATCATTAGCGAAAATCATCCCCATAAATGACTTACGCCGCAAAGTGGAAGGGGAAGCTCGCAGCAGAAAATTCATTTGATCATTGTGGCTACAATAATGATCCGATCTGAACCAAATTCAGGAATCTGGTAGATATGGTCATTCTCTACAAAACTGCATTTTTATTTTTTTTTCTATCTTCAAAATTGTGGATTTTCGTATTTTGGGGGGGCGGGAGTGGGCGTGGCAAAATTTTGAAATAAACTTGCACTGAAGCGGTATCACAGGAGTCTAGGCAAAAAATTTGGTTGTTCTAGCTCTTATAGTCTCTGAGATCGAGGCGCTCATTTATACGAAAAACCAAAACGGCTCGATTTTTGTGTGAGTGCGAAAGGGAGGGAGCGAAGTTTTTTTGCGTATGTTTTTGTCTGTTGTGGCTATATTAATGATCCGATCCGATTCAGATTTGGGCCCCTGATAGATATGGTCTTTCTCTATGATTCTGCATTTTTAGTTTTCTGCTATCTTCAAAATTGTGGACGCCACAGATGTGCGCCTTTTGTGGGGGCGGAAGTGGGCGGGGCGGAATTTTAAACTTTTTCTAGGAGTGACAGAACACATCAGTCTGGATAAAAAATTTGGTTGCTCTATCTTTTTAGCCTTCGAGCAATGGGCGACGAACAAGACGGACAGACGGACGGACAGACAGGGGCTATATCGACTCGGCTATTGATGCTGATCAAGAATATATATACTTTATATGGTCGGAAATTACTCCTTCTCTATGTTACACACATCCACTTTTACCACAAATACAATATACCCTTTTACTCTTCGAGTACGGGTATAATAAGGAATTATATGATAGGAAAGTTAGAGATATTCAACTCAACTTAGGAGACCAAGTTTTGCTTAAAACCGAAGTATGACATATATTTGATTATAAATACACAGGTCCCTATAAGGTGGAACATCTTGGAGACAAAAGATAACATAACAATATCAAATAATAAAACAAAAACAAATAGTACATAAAGATAGGTTAAAAATTTGTATTTCATAATCATTTTGTTTCTCTTATAAATATTTCAAGTATGGCCATGCATATAATAAGATCCCCTATCCATACATATAATAAGATCCCCTATCCACTTTTTAGTTTAATAAATATATATAAAACAAAAAATAACTTCATTATATTACGTTATTTTTTCAAAAGGACCGGGAGATGTAATATGCTTATATGTACATTGTTGCATATGTATAAACAAACATATCTGAGTCGCAGTCGTTGAACCAAGTGGCCGAAACCGGAGCCAGTCTGTATACTTTGGTCGGCTAGCGGAAAGTGCAAGTGTCAGCATAATTGTTACATGCGGGACCAACGAATACGCACAACCACTAATATGCGATTTGACCAAATATTTAGTAGCAATACCGATACAAAACAAAAGTGCGAACACCGTAGCCGAAAAAGCTTTTTTGAAGAATTTGTTCTGAAGTACGGTCCAATGAACACGTTCATTACGGACATGGGAACAGAATACAAAAAGTTCATTAATTGCCGGCTTGTGCAAATATCTAAAATCAAAAAAACCACCAAACAGTTGGAACAGTCGAAAGAAGCCATAGAACATTTAATGACAATACGACACCCTCTATGGCACATGATTACTGTCCATATGAGCTAGTATTCGGTAAAGCAACGAACTTACCAATACATTTTAATAGCATAGATAGAATAGAACCACTCTACAATGTCGATGACTACGCTGGGGAATCAAAGTATAGGTTAGAAGTAGCTTATAAAAGAGCCAGAATAATGATAGAAGATAATACAACTAAAAATAAGGAATTATATGATAGGAAAGTTAGAGATATTCAACTCAACTTAGGAGACCAAGTTTTGCTTAAAACCGAAGTTGACATATATTTGATTATAAATACACAGGTCCCTATAAGGTGGAACATCTAGGGGAGACAGAGATAACATAACAATATCAAATAATAAAAACAAAAAACAAATAGTACATAAAGATAGGTTAAAAATTTGTATTTCATAATCATTTTGTTTCTCTTATAAATATTTCAAGTATGGCCATGCATATAATAAGATCCCCTATCCATACATATAATAAGATCCCCTATCCACTTTTTTAGTTTAATAAATATATACACATTGGAAAATAACTTCATTATATTACGTTATTTTTTCAAAAGGAGGGATATGTAATATCCATATTGTTATATGTTAGCAACATAAGTATTATTTCACCATCCTTTGAAATGTATTCACATACACACTAACACTACCTCACCCGAATGTATGTATGCTCAGAGAGCGCTTGAGAGAGTAATAAAGTCAGTTCGATTCTAGTTCTCACCCTGAACACAACGTTTTCTCCATACCGAAACACAACATTTTGGCGACGAGGAAAAACAACAACAATGGATAGAAATTCCACAGACATAAGTGCATTGTTGGCTCAACAGCAACAATTCACAGAAAAGTTAATGCAACAGCAACAACAATGGATGGAAGCCATGCTCGCACAAAACAATGGTGTTAATAGATCAGCAGAATTAACAGCTTGTCCACCGTTCCCAAGTTTTAATAAGGATCAACAAAAATTGGGAGACGTATTTACAACAAATTTCGCAGCATTTCGCCGCGTATTCCGTTACCTCCGTCGAGAAACAAAAGCATATCTTCTATCGTGGGTAGGCTCAAAAGTTTTTGAACTTGTAAAAATCTGTTTGGTAGCGAACATTTGGACCAGCAGTCATATACACAAATCACAGACAAATTATCGGAGCACTTCAAACAGAAGCGTCACATTGTTGCTGCTCGATATGAATTTTTTAAACGTCAGATGCGGGACTCACAATCACATAAGGAATGGGTAGCTGATCTACGTGGTATAGCTCGTGAGTGTCAGTTTGCTTGCAACGCCAATGGGTGTACATACAATTATGTTGACGAAATGATACGCGATCAAATAATTGTACACACGCCATTCGAAGCCGTACGCACAGCCGCTTTGCAAAAGCTTCAGCGCAATGTCCCTCGCTGACGTAATCGCAATTGCCGAAACGTACGAGGCAACAACGAAAACAGTCGCGGTCATAAAGGAGAGAGAGAACAAAGCACTGGACATGAACGCTGTACACACACATAAGCAACATCAACAGAAACGAAGTGGTATGGAAACAAAAAGAAGGCAAGAACACTCTCAAATCTTGCTCCGGTTGTGGAAACACGCACACTCGTGAAAATTGTAAATTTCGCGAGGCTACTTGGACCATAAATGTGGAAGAAAGGGACACATAGCTATCGTTTGCATGTCAAAGCAGTGCAAAGATATGAAAGAAAAAAAACCTGGAAAGGGAATGATCACCAAAAATACCAAAACAAAGCAAAACATGCAGAATCAGTTCAAACAATTCACATCGTGTCAAACCTGGTGCAGTTGGATGGAAATAAAAATTTAATCGACCTGCAAATCTTCAACAAAATCATTTCTTTCCAAATGGATTCTGGCGCAACTGTGTCTGTTATGAATTTGAAAACTTACAAACAACTCAAAAGTCCAAAGCTGCGGAAGTGTGATCGCATTTTGCATGCGTTTGGCCAACAACAAATCCCCGTGCTGGGTGAATTGCACACTGTGGCAAAGTGTGGCAATAAATTGGCAAATGTTGTCATAATCGTGACAAACGTAGAAAACTCAAACAATCTGTTCGGAATGGATTTGTTTCAGACATTCAATTTCGAAATTCAACAAATTTCGAATGTGAGTCAAGTGCAGGGTTCTCAAATGACTGATCTTTGTAACAAGTACAAAGAAGTATTTGAACCGGCTATCGGTACAATAAAAACTTTAGGGCAAGCATCTACTTAAAGCAAAATTTCGTGCCGAAATTCTACAAAAGCAGACCAATTCCATTTGCTCAAATGGAAAAGTTCAAGGACGAAGTTAAGCGTCTCACAGATGCCGGTATTTGGAAAGCAGTCAAATTCAGCAACTGGGCATCACCAATAGTACTAGCACCCAAGCCAGGTGGAGCACTACGGATCTGTGGCGACTTCAAACAAGGTGTCAATTCACAATTGGACATCGAGCAATATCCACTGCCAACACGTTAGTCTTTATTACATACGATCCGTCACGGCACCCATTTCTCCAAAATCGACTTGAAAGACGCATATCTTCAAATGGAGTTAGATGATGCGGCAAAAGAACTTATGGTCGTCAGCACGCCATTGGGTCTCTTCCAATACCAACGTTTACCATATGGAATAGCGAGCGCTCCAGCTATATTCCAGCGTCATCTTGAACAACTTCTGAGTGGCATAGAAGGTTGTGAAATTACCTAGACGACATAATAATCTCAGCTCCAACAGTTGAGCAGCACCTTGCCCGCCTCGAACAAGTTTTACGCATTCTACGAGAGAATGGCATTAAATGTAAGAGGGAGAAGTGTTTCTTCTTGAGAGACGAAATTGAGTATCTCGGAAGAAGAGTAAGCATCAAGGGCATCCTTCCGGATACCTCGGGACTAGAAGCTGTCAAGCAATTGAAACACCCCATTAATCTACAGCAGCTGGATGCTTTCATGGGGAAAAGTTAACTACTACTGCAATTTCATCCCCAATTTTTTCTCAGCTAGCGTCTCCGCTCAATCAGCTTCGAAGGAAGAACGTAGTCTTCAAATTCGGTCGATAGTCAGCAGCAGGCTTTTACAGCTTTAAAAGCACACATTCTCAACGCTACAGAACTAGCACATTTCAACGAGCATCTACCGCTTGTTCTAGCCACCGATGCATCTTCATATGGCATTGGTGCGGTCTTGTCACACACTCAAGCAGATGGTAAGGAAAGACCAATAGCATTTGCATCTAAAACCTTAGATGTCCACCAGGTTCGATACAGCCAAATAGAAAAGGAAGCACTTTCGATTGTATTTGGGGTAAAGAAATTCCATCAGTACCTTTACGGCAGAAAGTTTATTCTCATTACGGATCACAAGCCATTGGTCACGATATTCAACCCAAGCAAGCATCTGCCTACGATGACTTCGAACAGGCTTCAACGTTGGGCTATAATCTTGATGGCATACAACTTTGAAATAAGGTATCGCAGCACCACAGCTCATGGAAATGCAGACGCACTCTCACGTCTTCCTATCAGCTCGGATGAAAAGTTCGACACAGAAGAGGCATGCTACAATGTCGTCGAGATGTCATGTCCAATAAATGCCGACATAATCTTGCAACATCTTCAAAACGACCGTACTCTAGGAAAAAAGGTCTATCAATTCGTATCTACTGGTTGGCCAGAACAACAGCAGGATCTCGAAATGTTGCCATATTATAATCGTAGATTCGCCCTGACGATTAACAACAAGCTACTATGTCTCCATTCTGACGTAAATAGAATCATCATTCCTCAAACACTACGGAATAAGATTGTAAAAATCCTCCACGAGGGTCATTGGGGAATAGTACGCATGAAACAACTGGCACGACAACACGTGTGGTGGCCAGGTATCGACGATGATATCGCAACAATTGCAAAGGATTGTAGCGTTTGCAAGATAGGCAATCCAGCCCCAGTAAAGGAATTCCAGAGCTGGCCAAAAACGACATCCGCCTGGGAAAGAATACACATCGACTTTGCCGGTCCTATATTTGACTCCATGTGGTTAATTTGCGTCGATGCACATTCTCAGTTTCCGTTCGTAGTACAAATGACAGCGACAACAACAGAAAAACACTATAGCCGCACTTACAGCCATTTTTGCCATTGAGGGTTATCCTAAAACTTTTTAGTCAGTGATAACGGGCCTCAACTTACATCCGACTCGTTTAATCAGTTCTGTCAGCTACATGGAATAAGCCACATCACAACCGCCCCATTTCATCCAGCATCAAATGGACTTTGCGGAGCGCTTCGTCCAAACATTCAAAACGTCCGTCAGCAAAAAAATATAAAGGATGGATATCGAGTCAACACAGCCGTAACTAAGTACCTCAGCACGTATCGTTTCACACCTAACTCTGAAGGAAAAACACCTGCAGAACTTCTTCATGGTCGTCCGGTTCGAACGATCTTAAGTCAACTCTTCGAGAAGAGATCTGAAAGCAAGCAGACGCAGCAAACAAAGTATTCTCCAAATCAGAAATTTTTGCCAGAAACTATGCAAGGGGAGAAAATTGGATAAAAGCTATCATCGATCGGCCTATAGGTCGTATGTTATTTATCCTTCGTTCATCCACAGGTTTCATCAAGCGCCACATAAACCAGATAAAGCCAAGATCTGACCCTGATAATTGCAGCTCCAGCTACAACGAGGACAACAATAAGTAAGTTTTGGTGGGCTCCTGAAGGCTCAAGTTCGCCCGCAACTCCGACGACACTAACCCAAGAAGAAGAACTGTCATCCGATCCAGTACAGAATTCTCAGTCTATTGCTGGCTCCAACGAAGTGCCTGCAGCATCTACACAAAACGATCTACAACAACCACAACAACGACGTTCGGGTAAATCCCCATCCGTAGCAGCACTCGCCAACGCAGAGTCCCCAGCCGCTACTCACCTTAGGCTTAGAGGAAACGTAAAAATCAAATAAAAACCAAAAAACAAAAGTACATAGAGATGTGTTATATTTTAGCAACATAAGTATTATTTCACCATCCTTTGAAATGTATTCACATACACACTAACACTACCTCACCCGATCCATATGTATGCTCAGAGAGCGCTTGAGACTTTTTTAGTTTAATAAAAGTCAGTTCGATTCTAGTTCTCACCCTGAACACAACGTTTTCTCCATACCGAAACACAACACATATATCTACATTGTTGCATATGTATAAACAAACATATCTGAGTCGCAGTCGTTGAACCAAGTGGCCGAAACCGGAGCCAGTCTGTATACTTTGGTCGGCTAGCGGAAAGTGCAAGTGTCAGCATAATTGTTATATGCGGGACCTCACATGCTCAAGTGTATGTGCTCATACCCTCGCGCTCCAGCCTAAGCGAGCATAGCTACATATGCATATGTATACATAAGAATACATAATCGTCTCTCCGCTGGCGCTGTCGGCAGCGCATCCGCGAACTTAGCCTTTCGTAGCTCCTAAGACACAATTGTAAAATCAGAAACTTGTGAGAAGTGGAAGCAGCACCTTTGCTGATCGTCTTAATAAAAAGAACTCAAAACCAAATATTAAAGAAAACTTCTACAGAATAATATGTGTTAATTTAAATCATGGCGACCGTGACAAAAGTCACTGGGATTGGCGATAATTGGAGAAAGAAAACTACATCTACATAATCAATCTACATCTACAACGTCTACATTCTACAACCTGTCTACCTGGCTACAACACTAATACACTTAATCTTCGGATGAACTTCAAAAACTCTGCAAAACTCTGGACTTGTGTGCTTGGTCTTGGAGAATAATAATAATAATAATAATAATAACGTGTGTTAACGTGGGACAACTATGTTTCGTATTCAATATGCTGTAAAATGCTAATCGCTAATTAAACACACACTAAAACTTAAACCACATCCACAAATATAATACTAACAAGAACTAACACGAACACACTAACTTTGATTTCAAGCAAAGCAGAAGCAGAATACAACCAGCATAAACGTCAGAAACATCAACCAACAGACAGAACAGACACAGGAGAACGATGAAAATCGTCATCAAGAATGAACAGCAATAATAAGAACAGCCAACATCTGCAGCAGTGACATCAGCAGCCGAGACAACACGCAACGAAAGAGCGTCAGCGAAGACACACAGAAGAACTGATACATGGAGGACTGATGGCAGCTGAATCATTAAATTAATTAAAATTAAATATATAAGATAAATTTAAAAGTTGTGCAGAACCTTTTCTGCTCGACTAGAAGTATAGCCCGTAAAGCTATACGAACAAATAGGTAGATAACTGTAAAACTAAAAAAAAAAATTTAATTTGAATGAACAGTAATAGTATAAGTAAATTTGACAATGATAGATGATACACCCAATATGGGGTTAATAGATACTGAAACAGTGGACTCTGCCAATGTCATTAACAAAATCGAATCCACATATATTGATTCAAAATTAACAAACATATTATTATCAATAATTGTTTTTAGCATGTGCGCATACATCTCTAATATATAAAAAATAAGTCGGGTTTTCTTATTGACGTAATAACTCCAGAACGCACAAAACCGATTTGCACGGTTTTGCATTCGTTGAAAAGGTCTCGAGCTCCGTTAGGTTTATAGCAAAGAAAATTCACGAAAAATTTCAAAAGAAAAGCGGAAAATGCATTTGTATTATCTACTATATACTACATACAGCGCCAAACCAATATTTTAAGTAGGCGCCGGTGCGTGATACATTGTTTGACAGCTACTCATTGTTCTCGGCTCAGTTAATTTCATGTGACAAACCGGGATTGTGTTCAATGTGAAAACGAAATTTTAAAAAAAGTTATTCGTTTCCTCATATTTCAATTGGAAACCATCAAATCAATCACGTGTATTGTGAACAGCAGGCATTTGTCTTAAAGGTGGTAAGTTGAACTGTGTAAATTATGTGGATCGTGGATTTGAGGTTAAAGTGGACAGAGTCCACAGTCAAAAATGCCTATAGGACGACGTGCGAACATCGGCCGCCGCACAAGACATGCAAGCCAGCAACAAGTGTATTCATAGAACTTAAGCGAAGAAAGACCAAATATAAGAAGAGGAAATTCCCGATTGGGACAACGCGTGAGGACACGAAGATCATTGGCATCATACAATCGCTTGGCATTCGAATATGATCCCACTGCGAACTACAGTGATGATAAAAATTTAGATATTGGACCAATGACGACTATATGCCGATATTGCAATGCGTTAAAGTTCAAAGAGAAACGGCTGGATTGTGCTGCGCAAGTGGAAAAAGTCAAACTGGATCCATTACTTACACCACCACAGCCACTTAAACCATTGTTCGATGGAAGTGATCCCGATTCTAGCCATTTTTCTTCAACACATCCTTGAATACAATAACTGCTTTCGCATGACTTCCTTTGGAGCTAATATCATTCGAGAAGGCGGCTTCATGCCGACTTGCAAGGTAAAAGATACAGCACACATAACCAATCACTCACACCAACACAATGAATTGCAACACGTAACAATTACATATACACCACACACTACACCATCACACGATCAATTTCTGCAAATATATTTCATTTCGTCGATGGTGGATCAGCTGAATGTGCGGTGCAATATACAGGAACACAACAGTTAAAGAGACGAATTATTGAACAGTTGCAAGCATTTTTTCACGCTAATAATGCTGTGGTTAATATGTTCAAAACAGCATTGGAACGAATGCCATCGGATACGCACAAATTTGTCATACGAGCGGATTGTACACCAACAGGTGAACATGTGCGAAGATTCAATGCACCCACCGTTAATGATGTTGCTGCCATTATTCTAGGCTATTAAACTAAATCGCGAGACATTGTCGTTCAGCGAAGAAGCAATATCATGCATCGTGTAAACGCGACACATCGTTTGTACGATGCGTTACAATATCAATCATTTATTGGCAAAGGGCAAGACGGATACGACATCACGTTGAAGATGGTCGATCCAATTGCAGGTACAATATTCGCACAATAATTATTGCTATTATTGGTTTCCATTAACAATTCATTTAATTTTGCATTTTCAGGCGTATCATCGAATAAAAATCTAAGCGCAATGAATTACTATGCGTATCGTATGATGATTCGTACACATGAGGAGAATGTCATTCTAAAGTGCCGTCGGCTATTCCTGCAATTCGCTGTCGACATGTATGTTAAAGTCGAGACCGAAAGTTTAGCGTTCATCCGATTCAATCAGGCAAAGCTACGATCTGATGACTATATACACTTGCGTGATGCTATTCATTCAGATGTTCAAAATATTGGACGTCTGACGATTCTCCCATCATCTTATATCGGAAGCCCACGCCACATGCACGAATACGCTCAAGACGCTATGACGTACGTGCGAAATTAAAGTTGGTAGAGTTATGACATTGCGTAATTTGAATCCACCGCGACTTTGCCACGGTACTCGACTTTCTGTAAAAAGACTAATGCCGAATTTGATTGAGGGAACCGTTATTAACGGAAAGTACGCAGGTGAAAATGTATGTATTCCTCGAATACCAATGATTCCGACTAATCTTCCGTTTGACTTCAAACGATTGCAATTTCCAGTTCGCCTTGTGTTCGCAATGACAATTAACAAGTCGCAAGGCAAATCGCTTAGTGTTTGCGGGATAAATTTGGAAAATCATTGTTTTTCACATGGGCAGTTATACGTTGCGTGTTCACGAGTTGGGGAAACCATCTGCTTTGTTTGTGTTAACGTCAGACCAAAAAAAAATAAATAATGTGGTTTACCAAGGAGCTTTTCAATGAAACGGATAATTTGCGAACACGTATAACGCTTCGATTCAGTATTTTCTTTGGATTCACTTTCATTTACTTAGAGAAGTTCAACTAAATAACACTTCATTTTTGTAATCGAAATGAATTCATTACTGTTGTGAAATGAAATAAAATTTTCCCTTTTCAAATATAAAACAAACAAAAATTGTTCTTCATATTTTAATCACCAAACGAAATGTTACATAAAACGAAGCCATCTGGTGGCGAAACGGAGTTCGACGGGTTTTGCTAGTTCTGTATAAAGCTTATAAGCTCCACAATAAATGTGTAACAAAAAGGGCCTTAAGCCAAGCTAACGATCTAGACAAGATCTAATTTGACAATAGCGCAATTATTATAAAAATATATTCCAAAACAAATAATATATAATATATACACTGATGAAATAGGTATTCTCAGAAATAGCCATACACACACTGTTAGACCAAATTATCGTACTAAAGATTATGCGCAAATAAAGTAAAAACAAAACAATAAAAACTTATTATGGAATGGGAGCAACTAACTCTCCTTATCCGTGAAATAAAAAGAAACCTTTGATAAATCTTACAAATGTGTAAGCCAGAATTGGGCAATACAGAAGGAAACAGTAAATAAACATGCAAAGATTCTTGTCGATTCTTTTAATGAAGCAAGAATACTAGTGCATAAAAATAGGAAAATAATAATTGAAACGAACTGGTCAAGAATATCAAAATTATTAATCAAGTTACGTTCGAATTTGGTAGCTGTCAAAGAGAAATATCACTAAGATATATCGATACCAACTATCTTCAATACCCCTTTGACAATAGAGTTTAGCGAAGAGCAAAAATCAGCAGAACAGGAAGAAAAAGATTTGATGGAAGAGTACAATTCCGATTCAAGCGAAGAAATTAATATAAAAGAAAAAGATCTACACGATCTGACAATTCCTGCGGTAATAACATTACCGGAAGAACAAGACGAAGAAGAAATTGATACAGATAACAGCGTAATAGAAACAAAAGACACAATGGAAGACCAAAAGACTCAAAGGGCATACATAAAAGACATAAAAGACAATTCAATGGCCAAAAATCGAATCTACAAAGATTCATCACGGCAATAAAATTGGTTGATTTAACAAAAGAACCATTCGAAGTAGTTAAGTCGAAAATTGCAGGCAAAACCTTATACAGGGTACAAAATGAAACCTCTATTACGGCTATAATTGCGAAACTACAAGACACTATAGTCGGCGAAACATCCGACGTATTAAAGGTAAAACTGGCAAAAACCAACCAGAAAGGCAGAACTGCAGAAAAATTTACGACATAAATCGATAACTTACGGAAACTAATGGAAGCTTCGTATATCGATGAGGGTTTACCGGCCGAACATGCTAATAAATTTAGTACAATAGAAGCCATTACTACAATGATTAAAAATGGTAAACAGGGAAAACTCAAAACAATTCTTGAGGCAGGAAATTTCACAACAATGAACGAAGCCACCGCAAAGTACTTACAATGTAGTACTGACATGACGGACAATTCAAATTCAATATTTTACACCCGAGGAGGACAAACTTATCGAGGTAATAATTACCAAATTGATTTTTCGTGGTATAGGAAATGGCCGTGGTAACTATCAGTACAACGGTCGCTAACAAAACAATGGCTACTATCGAAATAACGGCTACAACAAAATTAAAATAACCAATATAATAACCAGGCCAACTATAATAATAGAGGTCGTGGAAACTATGGAGGAAACAACCGTGGCGGAGCTAACAACAATAACAATAATAATAATGGCAACTCACACAGAAATAATAATGTCCGACAAGTACAAACCACGTCGGCAAACCAATAAATACCCTTAAGATACAAAACCCATTAAAACAAACAGTTCACACTATTAACCTTAACTTCAATCTCTTTGTTTCACTTAAAAATGAACAAACTAAAAAATTATAAACATTATTAGTTGATACTGGTGCAGACATTTCATTAATAAAAGAAGATTCAGATTAATTTCATGATATTGATTATCATAATATTACTCAAATATCAGGTGTTGGTAAGGGAACAATAAACTCATAAGGACTAACTTCAATAGAACTTCTTTCAAGTATCTATGCCATTCCACATAATTTCCATTTAGTAAAATCAGATTTTCCAATTCCATGTAATGGATTATAGGCATCGACTTCGTGAAAAAAAAAATTGTCAAATAGACTTAAAACCAGAAAACGATTGGCTTATACTAAGACCCGACAATCTCGATCACCCAATAAACATTTCAATAAACCATACCCTTCAAAACAATTAGACAATTCTACCAGCAAGATCTAAAGTTGTTCGAAAAATTTTAATAAACGCAGCAACTAGGTATGTATTTATTCAAAACCAAGAAATACAAAACGGAGTGTTCATTGGAAACTCCATTGCGAATTTTTAACACTACAAACAAAACCGAAATTATCCACTTGAACGAATTAAACACTGAACCATTAGATGACTACGACATAGTAAAAACAAATAAAAATGAAAACAATACAGACATTTTAAATAAATTGAATAAAAATTTCCCTTCCCAATTTAAAACAATACTTAATGAATTATGCACAAAATACATAGACATATTCGGAATAGAAACCGAATCGATATCAACAAATAATTTTTACAAACAAAAAAGAAAAAGAAAGTACGTACGGAGTCGCTGTTGCCGCGACTCTACTTTTTATACCCGTACTCAGTCAGTACACATGTGATTTATGTGGAATTTTAAAATGTTTTATCATTTTTACATTTTACATTTTTTGCTACATCTGTCATCGACATCTACATCTACATCATCTACATCATTTCTCACAACAACACACGTACACTGCACGAGGCAGCATGTTTGAGCGTGAGTGTGCGTGTGAGACTATGCAGCAACAATCAACCCCAAAATTGACTTACGCCGCAAGAGGAGGTGGGGGATTGCTGCTGAAAATTCATTTCATCATTGTGGCTATAATAATGATCCGATCTGGACCAAATTCGGGAATCTGGTAGAAATGGTCATTTTCTACAATACTGCATTTTTATTTTTTTTCTATCTTGAAAATTGTGGATTTTCGTATTTTGGGGGGGCACCAAGTGGGCGTGGCAAAATTATGAAATACATTTGTTCAGGTTGGTATCACAGGAGTCTTGGCCAAAAGTTTGGTTGCTCTAGCTCTTATAGTCATCTGAGATCCAGGCGACACAAATGACAAAAACAAATCGTCTCGTTTTTGTGTGAGTGCGAAAGAGATGGAGCAAAGTTTTTCGTACATTTGCCTCTATTGTGGCTATATTAATGATCCGATCCGATTCAAATTTGGGCCCCTGATAGATATGGGCTGTCTCTATGATTCTGCATTTTTTCGTTTGATGCTATCTTTAAAATTGTGGACGCCACAGATGTGCGCCCTTTGTGGGGGCGCAAGTGGGCGGGGCGTTTTTTTGAAACATTTTCTAAGTGAGATATCACATCAATTTTAAAAAAGATTTGGTCCCTCTAGCTCTTATAGCCTCCGAGCAATGGGCGACAAACAAGACGGACAGACGGACAGACAGCAATTAGCACAAATACAATATACCCTTTTACTCTTCGAGTACGGGTATAAAAATTAATTAAAGATAAAATAGTAGAACCTTTAGTTTCTGAATACAACAGTCCATTACGAGTATTAATTTTTCCAAAGAAATCATTACCAAATTGCGATAATAAAGGATGGAGTTTAGTAATTGACTATCGCCAAATTAACAAAAATCTTATCTGATAAATTTCCACTACCAAGTGGAAAATATTTTTTCATTTCTAGATTTAATGTCAGGATTTCACCAAATAGAACTCGAAGTAAACTTCAAAAATATAACGTCATTTTCCACGAGCAATGGCTCCTACCGCTTCACGCGATTACCTTATGGCTTAAAAATAGCACCAATTCCTTTCAAAAAGAATGATGACAATTACATTTTCAGGTATCGAACCTTCACAGGCATTCCTATATATGGATGACTTAATTGTCATCGGTTGCTCAGAAAAGCTTATGATTAAAAACCTTACAAACGTCTTTTTGAGTTATGTAGGAAGCACAACCTCAAATCGCACCCCGAAAAGTGCTAATTCATCAGACACGAAGTAACCTTCCTAGGTCACAAGTGCATCGATAAAAGGTATTTTACCAGACAGTAAGAAATATGATGTAATAGAAAAATACCCAGTACAAACAGACGCAGACAGTGCCAGAAGATTTGTTGCAAATTGCAATGTCAAAAAGCCTTCGACAATTTTAAAGTTCAATTGATGAAAATTTAAAACACTTTTTACTACAATATCCCGATTTCAATAAAAAATTTTGTATCACAACAGACGCAAGCAAATAAGCAAGCTGAGCTCTTCTAACTCAAGATTATAATGGAACTCAACTACCCGTAGCATATGCATCAAGATCATTTACCAAAAGGTGAAAAACAAAAACAACAGAACAAGAATTCCATTAGCTATTCATTGGGCAATTAAGCATTTTCGACCGTATATTTATGGCAAACACTTTACAGTTAAAACCGATCATAGACCACTAACCTATTTATTCTCTATGACTAACCCAAGCTCAAAAATTGACTCGCAGGAGATTAGATTTAGAAAACAAATGCTTTTACCGTGGAATACCTTTAAGGAGAAAAATGAGGTACGAAAAGTAGTGACCTTGCGAATAACAGATTCAATATGCTTACTAAAGCATGGAAAAAGTTTTAAAGCAAAAATTAACGTTAGCTATATGTACACCAATGGAATTCTCGACTTAGGTCAGTTCTTCCAAAGGCTTGAAAAGAAAGCCGGTATACTTAATATCAGCCAACTCAAAGTGGCACCGAGCGAAAAGATCTTTGAAAAAATCTCAATAGAATTTTTTTTAAAATAATGGGCAATAAAAGACTACAGTCTCTAAGAGTAGCGCTACTCAAGCCGGTGACCCTATTATTAAATAATGAAAAAGAAAAGAAGCAATACTGTTTTTTTCCATGACGAACCAATTCAAGGAGGTCATACAGGCATTACAAAAACCTTGGCCAAGGAATTGACACTATTGTTGGAAAAATATTTCTAAAGATATAAAAAGATTACATAAGTTCCAAATGCCAAAAGTCTAAAACGACTAAACATACCAAGACTCCATTAACTATAACTGAAACCCCACAAATGGCTTTCGATAGGGTAATTGTGGATACAATAGGCGAACTACCAAAATCTGACAATGGCAACGAATACACACTAACACTAATATGCGATTTGACCAAATATTTAGTAGCAATACCGATACAAAACAAAAGTGCGAACACCGTAGCTAAAGCTTTTTTTGAAGAATTTATTTTAAAATTACGGTCCACAGAACACGTTCATTACGGACATGGGAACAGAATACAAAAGTTCATTAATTGCCTTCGAGTGCAAATATCTAAAATCAAAAACCACCAAACAGTTGGAACAGTCGAAAGAAGCCATAGAACATTTAATGACAATACGACACCCTCTATGGCACATGATTACTGTCCATATGAGCTAGTATTCGGTAAAAGCAACGAACTTACCAATACATTTTAATAGCATAGATAGAATAGAACCACTCTACAATGTAGATGACTACGCTAGGGAATCAAAGTATAGGTTAGAAGTAGCTTATAAAAGAGCCAGAATAATGATAGAAGATAATACAACTAAAAACGAGAAAGAACGTACGGAGTCGCTGTTGCCGCGACTCTACTTTTATACCCGTACTCAGTCAGCGCACATGTGATTTATGTGGAATTTTCAAATTTTTTATAAGTTTTACATCTTACATTTGTTTGCTACATCAGTCATCTACATCATCTACTTCATCTACATCACTTCTCATAACAACACACGTACACTGCACGAGGCAGCATGTTTGAGCGTAAGTGTGCGTGCGAAAGAATCATTAGCGAAAAATCATCCCCATAAATGACTTACGCCGCAAGGGGAAGGGGAAGCTCGCAGCAGAAAATTCATTTGATCATTGTGGCTACAATAATGATCCGATCTGAACCAAATTCGGGAATCTGGTAGATATGGTCATTCTCTACAAAACTGCATTTTTATTTTTTTCTATCTTCAAAATTGTGGATTTTCGTATTTTGGGGGCGGGAGTGGGCGTGGCAAAATTTTTGAAATAAACTTGCACTGAAGCGGTATCACAGGAGTCTAGGCAAAAATTTGGTTGTTCTAGCTCTTATAGTCTCTGAGATCGAGGCGCTCATTTATACGAAAAACCAAAACGGCTCGATTTTTGTGTGAGTGCGAAAGGGAGGGAGCGAAGTTTTTGCGTATGTTTTTGTCTGTTGTGGCTATATTAATGATCCGATCCGATTCAGATTTGGGCCCCTGATAGATATGGTCTTTCTCTATGATTCTGCATTTTTAGTTTTCTGATATCTTCAAAATTGTGGACGCCACAGATGTGCGCCCTTTGTGGGGGCGGAAGTGGGCGGGGCGGAATTTTTAAACTTTTTTCTAGGAGTGAGAGAACACATCAGTCTGGAAAAAATTTTTGGTTGCTCTATCTTTTTTAGCCTTCGAGCAATGGGCGACGAACAAGACGGACAGACGGACGGACAGACGGGGCTATATCGACTCGGCTATTGATGCTGATCAAGAATATATATACTTTTATATGGTCGGAAATTACTCCTTCTCTATATTTACACACATCCACTTTTACCACAAATACAATATACCCTTTTACTCTTCGAGTACGGGTATAATAAGGAATTAATATGATAGGAAAGTTAGAGATATTCAACTCAACTTAGGAGACCAAGTTTTTGCTTAAAACCGAAGTATGACATATATTTGATTATAAATACACAGGTCCCTATAAGGTGGAACATCTAGGAGACAAAGATAACATAAAAATATCAAATAATAAAAAAAAAACAAATAGTACATAAAGATAGGTTAAAAATTTGTATTTCATAATCATTTTGTTTCTCTTATAAATATTTCAAGTATGGCCATGCATATAATAAGATCCCCTATCCATACATATAATAAGATCCCCTATCCACTTTTTAGTTTAATAAATATATATACATTGGAAAATAACTTCATTATATTACGTTATTTTTCAAAAGGAGGGAGATGTAATATGCTTATATGTACATTGTTGCATATGTATAAACAAACATATCTGAGTCGCAGTCGTTGAACCAAGTGGCCGAAACCGGAGCCAGTCTGTATACTTTGGTCGGCTAGCGGAAAGTGCAAGTGTCAGCATAATTGTTACATGCGGGACCTCACATGCTCAAAAAGTGTATGTGCTCATACCCTCGCGCTCCAGCCTAAGCGAGCATAGATACATATATGTATACATAAGAATACATAACCGTCTCTCCGCTGGTGCTGTCGCCAGCGCATCCGCGAGACTTAGCCTTTCGTAGCTCCTAAGACACAATTGTTAAATCAGAAACTTTTGCACCTTTGCTGCCCCTCTTAATAAAAAGAACTCAAAACCAAATATTAAAGAACTTCTATTAAATACTTCTACAGAATAATATGTGTCAATTATTACAGCAGAAAGCAGCAAAGAATCCCTGGAGCACCCACTTCCCGGGTTGCTCAGATTCCACCGATGACGAATCCAACGACATCAATGACACTGAGCGATATGAAGGAGAGAAAACTGAGGATCTCATATGAGATATTATGGCACCAGACAAGATTATCTGGGCCATTAAATCTTTTCGGTCTGGGACCCCGTCATTTGGCTGGGACGGGGACGGGAGTTGTCACTGAAGTGTACGGTCGCGTTTTAAAACCATCCAGTGAGTGTGCCAAGTTGCAGGCCAAGATCACCCTAAAAACAGGGGAAAGAGTGAGAGAGAGGAACGCAAAGGGCAGGGGGTACGTACCGAGCCAGGCCTACGCGCCAGGGGAAGATCTCCGAGCCCTTTTACCAGGCGGCAAGGCGGAGCTCCATCCCAGGAAGAGTGGCGGAGGGGACTTTGTTCACTGTCCTCGCTCTCTCCTGAGTTTCTCCTTTAAGGGGCACAACAACAATAAAATTTCCACGCGCAATTTCTGCATTTTTCTTTCCTCGGCGGCTTACCAAACAGCTGACTGCTTTGGACAGTGCTAGAAAGCGGAAAAAACCTCCAGCTGGCGCATATCGGCTTCCACTCCACCGTAGCAAACAGCAGTTGTCAGGGTGCCACAATTTGCAAACTTTTTTTTTAAATATTTTGCAAAGCCTTGCATACCCCCAGGGTGACTGCGAGGCAAAAATAGGAGTGCATACTTCGAGGCTGCACAGGCGGCACGTGGGAAAAGGTCACGGATCCGACCATCCTCCGATCCCCCGCCCAGGCGGTGTCCTGGTCAGCGACGTCGGGGACCGGGGAGGGGCGGTATATCCCCCATCGTTCAGCCAAGGGGAAATCCGTGGCCAGCGCGGGAGCCGTCTAGTGCAGGCCTAGAAGAAGAGATGAAAGCCAGGAACTATTTCGTGGGCAGCTCGGCACTGGCAAGATCGCCACGCCAACCGACGGAAGAGGCGCCTGAAGGTGAGGCATTGGCGTTCGGAAAGGGTATCAAGCTCAGCGGTTCGCCAGCTCCCACGTCGTCCACAGCAGCAGGACAGAGCTCGGACCCGGACTCGAGAAAGACCCCGAAAAGGACGAGAGATCCTGCCAGCCCGGCAAGCTGCCAATAAAGAGCATGGCCTCCCAGGAGGCAACCTGTCTGGAGAACCTAGTGGAACTGGGGAGTTGCTGCAGGAGGTGTCCATCAAAATGATGGACAAAACATCGCGCTATATCACCATGCCTACGAGGGCGACGTTCGTGCGCATGAAGGCGCTTCACTCGAGCATCCTCGAGGCCAGGCGAGCAGCCGCCAAGGGAGAAGGCGTCGGGCAGGAAGGCCACGACGCGGAAACCCTGTGCTCGAAATGCTTACAGAGCACACAGAGCGTTGAGAAGGAGCAGCAGACCACGAAAGTCTGGACCAAGGAGGCCGCATTGCAGACGGAGCCGTGGCGAAGGCTAAGCCACCCAGCCGTGTCGGAAGAACCGGTAGTGGAGCCGTCACAGCCTCCCGTCAGGAAGCCCGACAGGAAGCCCGACAGGAAGCCCGCCTGGAAGCCCGCCAGGAAGCCTGAGAGCCAGGAAAACCCGGAGAGCGCATGGAAGATGGTGGCTAAAAAGCCGAGGATAGCACGTCGCGCACACCCGGACGCTGTCATATTAGAAAGCGGGCGGGAAGTCGTATAGCGAAGTGCTGGCCATGGTGACCAGAAGGGAAGACAACCAACTGTGGGACCTAGAAAGCTGCGTCAGCAAGGTATGTCGAACCCTCAACGGCAACCTACTGCTGGAGGTGGCCAAAGGCAGCGCAGAGAGTGCGGAGGCCATAAAGGACAGAATCGCGCGGGTCCTCGGCGACGCAGCCACGGTGCGTGCCATGACGGAGGACTCCAAGGTGGTCGTGCTGGAGATACGCGACCTCGATTCCCTCGCGACGGAGCGGGAGATCTGCGGTGGTCAGCTTGCCCTTTTCCGTGGGCAAAGCCGTTTTGCAGCGCGGCGAGGTGCGGATCGGCTGAACCGTCTGCAGGATCCGTGAAAGAAAGGGTCTCCCAAGATGCTACAGGTGCCTGGAACCAGAGCATATTGCAAGTAATTGCAAGAGCTCGGTGGACAGGAGCAGCTGCTGCAGGTGGACAGGGGCACAAGGCAGCCGAGTGCAGCAAGGAGCCATCGTGCTTTATCTGCTCAGCAGCTGGGAAGAAGTAGACAAGGCATCAGGCAGGCAGTAGGAGCTGCCCAGCCGCAAGCAGCGGGGTCAAGAACGCCAGATCCTCATGCAGTTGATTCAACTAAATTTGAATCACTGCAGAGCTGCGCAGGATCTCCTGGCGCAGACGGTGCGTGAGCTGGGAGGTGGCAATCCTCAGCGAACCATCCAATGTGGGGAGCAGCAGCGTGTGGGCCACGGACAGCACTGGCAAAGCTTCCCTGTGGCTCTGCGGAGTGAATGCTCAACAGATGCGAGACACCAAGTCAGCAGAAGGCTTCGTCCGGGCGAACGTTGGAGATACGTGGCTGTACAGCTGCTATCTGGCGCCTAGTGTCTCGCTGGAGAGCTTCAGCAGGATCCTAGACGATTTGTGCAGCCACCTGAGAGGACGGAGCAACGTCATGGGGCGACTTTAATGCCTGGGCCCAGGAAAGGGGGTCCTCCCGTACCAATGCCAGAGGTCGCACGTTGCTAGAAGCTTTCGCCACGCTGGAGATCGTCCTGCTAAACGCAGGTTCCCGGAAAACCTTCAGGGACCTTTTGGGACCCCTGCTCTGGAACGCCATGTACGAAGGAGTTTTGAGGTTGCCGATGCCAGCCAGCACAAGCTTGGTAAGCTTCGCTGACGACGTCGCGATAGTGGTGGTTGCAAAGGACCTTGCCGCCGTGGAAAACCTCGCCAACGAGGCTATCCAAGCTGTGGAGTTATGGCTAGCGGTAGCAGGCCTCGAGCTGGCGGCCCACAAGACGGAGGCGGTGCTCATATCGAGCCGGAAAGCGGTGGAGACTGCCAGCGTGCAGGTCGGAGGGACCACGATCACCTCCCAAAGGTCGATTAAGTACCAGGGTGTCCACATAGACATGAGGCTGTCCTTCAAGGAGCACATGGAGTACGTCAATAAGAAGGCCAGCGTAACCGCTGGATCGCTCTCGAGGTTGCTGCTCAACACCAGAGGCCCAAAGCAGGCAACGAGGAAGCTGCTGACGAGCGTTGTAATGGCGCAAATGCTCTACGCCGCGCCGGTGTGGGCGAAGGCCGCAATGGTGAAAAGCTATATGCGGGGGCTGGAGGCCACGTATCGGCTATCGCTGGTCATCGCCGGACATATACCTCTAGGGGAGCTGATCCGGGAGCGCAGGGACATTTACGACGCCTTGCAGGATGACGAAGCAGGAATCAGCAAGGCAGAGCTGAAGGCTGCCGCCAGAAGGAGCAGCATGGAGAACTGGCAGAGGGGTGGGACAGCACCCAAAAAGGGCGCTGGACGCACTCCCTCATCCCACACATCTTGTGCTGGGTCGGAAGGAAGCACGGGCAGGTAGACCACTACCTCACCCAGGCGCTGAGCGGGCATGGCTGCTTCCGCAGCTACCTCCAAGCGCTTTGGGCACGAGACGGAGGACTGGTGCCCGGAGTGCGGCCCAGCATTGTGGAGGACGCTCAGCACGTCCTCTTCGAGTGCCATCGGTTCGGATACGAGCGACAGGAGCTTGAAGCCATTGCAGGGCCTGCAATATGCATTGACAACCTGGTGCCGCTGATTCTGGCAGACCAGAGGATCTGGGAAGCTGCCGCGGTGTGCCCCGCGAGCGTTATGAATACGCTCAGGGCCATGGAGAGAAGGCGGAAGGAGCAAACGAAGTAGGTGTCTCCGCGCGGGCGAAGCAATGCCTTTGCAGCAGTACCGCTAGTCGCACGACCCCCACCCCATCTGTCCCCCAACTGTTCCTATCATACTTTATTGTTTTAGGTATAAGCACTATTGAGGAAGACATTAAATGAATAAAAAAAAAAAACCATATGGCTGGACAGCGATCGAAAAACGATAAGCGCCAATCTGGGCACCTTCTCGTCAAAAAAGAATGTTACACGAGGTAGTCCGCAGGGGGGATAATATATTCTCTCCTGTCGAAACTAGTCCTCAACGACCTTCTTCTTCAGTTGGGGAGGAGCGGATATAAGGTCGTGGCCTATGCGGACGATCTAGTTATACTGGTAACGGCTAAGTTCCTAACCACAATCAGTGACCTTTTGCAATCTGCACTGGGAACGACCGCTAGCTGATCACGCCAGAACGGTTTGGGGGACAATCCCCAAAAAAACAGAATTGGTATTGTTCTCACGAAAATAAAAGCTACCCAATTTCAAACGACCAGCAATTGGTGGAACGACGCTTGAGTTATCGAACGAAGCCACGTATCTTGGTGTCATCCTTGACTCCAAGCTCTCCTGGAAGAGAAACACAGGGGAAATGATGAAAAATGCAATGACTGATTTCCACAGTTGCAGGAAGACCTTCGGACAATAATGGGGCTTACAACGCACAACATCCATTGGATGTATTCAGCGGTAAAAAGACCAATTCTGATGTACGCTTGGTGTGGTGGGAAACGGCCAACACCAAATCCAACATAGAGAACTCCGAATAGACTAACGGACAGCATGCCTTGGGGTCACCGGATCTCTGAAATCTACCCCACAGGCTGCTCTGGATACCATACTAGACCTGGAACCCATAGACCTCCACCTTAAGGTGAAACTTTAAAGGCCACATACCGGACAAAGAGAAATGGATGCGTAACGCTGCCCTTGGGAAGAACGTGCTCTCTATCTTCACTGACGTGTCAAAGACAGCCGAAGAGACAGGAGCTGCAATCTTCTGTGAAGAACTAGCAACCAACATATCCATAAGACTACCAGACTGGTGCAGTGTATTCCAGGCGGAGATATACGCAGTATGGCAAGCGGGCAAGTTGGTATACACCTTGGAGAAACCTCCGAGGAACATAGCAATATGCGTCGACAGTTAAGCTGCTATCAGAGCCCTGGTTTCCTGCAAGACCACGAGCAGACTTGTACGTGATACGGTGGACGCACTAAGCCAGAACAGGGCGCACTCAATCACACTCACGTAGGTCCTGGGTCACACCGACATCGCGGGCAACGAGAGCGCGGACGAGTATGCCTGAAATGGATCGGCTAAGCCATTGGCGGACGCAGTCAGCGAAATACGGAGGCCACTTCGAGACATCATCTCGTATAGATGGGTCAAGCTAAAACGATATCAGACAGAAGGTGGAACACAACACCAAACTGTGACATCTCTCGCTCGCTCTGGCCCCACTATTATCCTTAGTCAGGTGAGTCAGGTGCGAACACTGACGGGAGTTATAACGGGGGGTCATCGGCCACATGGCCACTTGATACAGACTGCCCCACCATGACTTCAGCCGCAGCTGCAGGAACGAGGAGGACATAGAGCACCCAGCACCTTCTCTGTGGCTGTCCTGCACTCAAGGGAAGGCGTCACCGAATACTCGGCAGCGCCTTTCACGAGGACCTGGATACATGCCTCTAGAGAGGCTGATGCTCTCGACAGAGGCCTCCGGATGGTTTGCGAAACCTTCTTAGGCACCGGACGATATCCCATAACGAGTGTGGGCATCACAATGGAGAGCTTTTGCCTCCGAGTGACCTCGACTTAGGTGGAGCAGCCCTATAAACCTAACCTAACATAACCTATCTCCGAGGTGATGTATTCGGCTCCCTAATCTGGCTCATCAGCAAAGAGAGAGAGAGTGATAGATAGCTAAAACAATAGAGCGGCTAGGTGTGTTGCGGTTGTGTTTTTGTTGTGTGTTGTGTTTTTACACAATTATATAGGCATGCACCAGCGGATTAAGATAGAAACTCAAGTTAGATAGCAATTAATTAATTTTATTAAAATAAAACACGGGATGTTTGTGATAAATAAAAAAAGAAGCGAAGCGCAAGAAAAAAACACGTCTGGTCACTACGAAAGAAACGAACTTTTAAGATTGCTGCTGCTATCACACACAATGTTTGTAAAATATATTAAAGTGCTTTGACTCCCCGAGTACTCCATGAACGACGGTATATGTGAACGGCAATTTCGGTAGAGCCTCAAAATTTGGTGAGCTGTCGTGGCTTTCCGTCAGCATGAACAAATTCTACAAAATTAATAAGTACGCGAATTCTTATAAACTTAAAAACTTGACATTATTCTATACGATTTCGAATATCGACAAATTCAAGCCAAGTGTTCGTGGCAAAGGGCTATAAACATATGTATGTATATACCTCTCCAAGTATCGACTTCTCCTATTAAGGGTAATGCAAGTCACTCAGACCGCATACTCTCTGCACTCGAGCTTGAGAGCAAAAAGCGTAATCTACGATTAGTGAGCAAGCGAGATAACTAAGAGCGAGCTTGAGCGATTTAAAGCGACGGCTAGAGCTTGTTGCCAGCGGCTGCTTCAAAAAGTTGGTTTCATCAGTTTGACTTTTACAAATTCGAATGCTTTCTGAAATTTATCTGTCTATTCTAAGTTAACATTCTTATTACATGATCTTGTTATGAAACATGAATAAACGGAACAATTTTTAATGAATAATGCTACGAATCTTCATTCGCGGTTTGCGTCTGTTGGGACAGGGTATTTCTTTATGACGTCATATAATTTGTCGTCTGGTATAATAACTTTATCTAACCTTTTTGACCTAGGATCTTTATTTAATAGATCAAGAATGAACACTATTCGGGTAGTAAAAATGAAAATTTAAGCCTGTTTTGTTTTTACACCATTCAAAAATCACTAGGCATTTTTTAGGTTTTTAATCATAAAAGGATATATTGAAATTTGTGATGAAAAGATGATGTGTGTAATATACAGAAGGAATAATATCCGACCAATTATATATATTCTTAATCAGTCATTATTCTTTTTAAAAATTGGTCGTCCGTCCGACGTTGCCCGTCTTGTTTGTCGCCCATTTCTTGAACTCTACCTAAAAGATAGAGTTATATCAATTTTTCGGGGTAGTGGATATGAGTCTGATAAGCTAGTTTTGTTTATTTGGCGGCCCCGCCCACTTCCGTCCCCAAAAAGGGCAAACCTGTGGCGTACCCGTAATATAGCAAAAATATATTGCCATTTACCGTGGTAAATGATGTAACATAGAGAATGAATAATATCCGGCCTTATAAAGTATATATATTCTTAATCAGCATCGATAGCCGAAGAGACATAGCCCAATCTGTCCGTCCGAACTGTCAACCAACGGTCTCCATAAGACGCCCATTGCTCGAAGTGTATAAAGGATAGATATACGCAGTTTGGCAAGCGGGCATGTTAAATCTCACTCCTGGAGAAAATGTTTTAAAATTTCGCCCCGACACTTGGGAATATAGCATAAAACCAAAAATGCAAAATCATAGACGAGCAGACAATATCTATCAGGTCCCCAAACTGAATCGGATCGAATCATTAGTATAGCCACAATAATTGTAGGTCTGGGTTTTTCAAAATTGTGGACGCCACAGATGTGCGCTCTTTGTATGGGCGGAAATGGGCGGGGCCACTGGCGGACGCAGTCAGCGAAATACGGAGGCCACTACGAGACATCATCTCGCAGATGATGGGTCGACTAAAACGAGATCAGACAGACGGTGGAATACAACACCCAACTGTGAGATCTCGCTCGCTGGCCCCACTATGACCCTAAACCACTATATACTTTCAGGATGAGTCAGGTGCAAACATTGACAGGAGTTATAACGGGGAACTGTGTCATCGGCCACATGGCCACTTGATACAGACTGCCCCACCATGACTTCTGCCGCAGCTGCAGGGACGAGGAGGAAATAGAGAGCATCCAGCATCTTCTCTGTGGCTGTCCTGCACTCCATGGAAGGCGTCTCCGAATACTCGTCAGCGCCTTTCACGAAATTTGGATAGCCTGGCAAACATGCCTCTAGAGAGGCTGATGCTCCTTGAGACCTATTGAGGCCTCGGGATGGTTCGCAAAACCTCAGTAGGCACCGGAGGTGCCATGACGAGTGTGGGCATCACAATGGGCAATTTTTGCTTCCGAGTGACCTCGACTTCGGTGGAGCAGCCCTTTTTTTAACCTAACCTAACCTAACTGCTCCAAGAACCAAATCTGTTCTCTTTCCCTCTCCAATCATCCTCAAAGTTCCACCTCTGACGCAGAAAGATACGAAAGGCGCTTTTGCCAGCAGTCCCGTCAGCTCGCCACTGCATCACAATAGCTCAATCCACCAAATCAACGCGCGGATCATGGACGGACGTCGAAATTAAGATACAAGGCCTGCTCCGTGTTGATGGCTGACGAGGATCCAGAAATCCAAGCTGACATTTAGTGAGGTATGGCGAATGCTATGGGGCATTCGAATAGTGCCACAGTGATGGTGGTGCTCAACTGGAAACAACTTTGCAGTACATCCCTCCTGCACCGCCAGTCCAACAGGGCGGCTGTCGAAAATCTCAACATTGAAGTTTTCTCCGGGGACTGCGTCCGTTGGCCTACTTTTCGGGATCTGTTCACTGCGGTCGTGGTCAACAATTCTAAGTTGTCTCGCCGGTAGAGAAGCTATACGAACCTGTATAACCTAGAAGAGCATGGATGGGATCCAAAGGCCATCGTGGAATTTCTATAAACAATGATGGTTTTCAACATCTGCTTGGTAAGGGTCTGGAAGCACATTCGAAAACAACGGACTTCTGGTGACCAACCAAATTAACATCCTCCTCTTCCTGCCCCGCGTAAGTTAAAAAGTGCAGTCGAGCTTTTCAAGGAACTTCAAAGTACGATGCATGCATTATCAAAAGTTGTTTGCCGTCACCCAATGTCGCATGTTCATCCTTCCAGAAATTTATGAGTCCGAAGTGGCCAAAGGTTGTGATCTCTGTTCCAATGTGAAGGCAACCCGAGCAGACTTTGTCCGCGCTTCCTTCAAATCTGCTGATGCACGTTCCCGTCTGCATTATGACAGGGTTTTTTATCGAGGAATAGCAAACTTTGCCAAGAGGTCATCAACTTCGCATCTGCTCCAGCACCCACAATTTTGCCACCTGGATGCCCGGCATAACATCTATTCTGCATAGTGACATTTCTACTTCCCACGTGTCAGCTTCCATATCCGGCCGAAACCCCACTAGGTCTCAACCTCAGCCCAACGTACGTTCTTCTGGGCACGGCAATGGATATATTTGACATCTGGGAAAAAATTTCGCGCCCGCGCTTTTATCGAACCTACCTAACGAAGCGACGTTCATCACGGAACGTCTCTTCAACATTATTAAGCCACCTTTTCAAGATATCCAGGCTCAAGTCGCAGGTTGTGTTTAAACCGTAGCGCAGCCAAGGTGCCACATCCTGATCGGGGCCGCGTATGTTTTGATAGAAATTGGCAGGCAACCTTCCGTCATAAAAATTCCGCAGCGTTTGATGGAGGAACTTCCGAAGATCCGTTTGGATAACCCTCGTTCTATCGAGGCTCGCAGATCGATGTGCTTCTGGGCGCTGACATGTTTCCTTCCATCCTTATAACACAATTCCGGTCCGACATTTGAGGCTCGTTATTGGGACAAGAAACCATCTTTGGGTGGGTTTTATCCGGTCCGGTAACAGCTGACTCAGCTCGGACGGTCTCATCCTTCACCACGAAGCTGTCGATGGATTCTGAGGTTCGACTCGAGAAGCTTCTCACCAAGTTTTTGGAGGTGGAGGACCTTCTGTGGAGGCCGACGAGCGAGGCCGAGTCCATTTGCAAGACAACTTCCTCAAAGACCATAAAGCGAGCCCCGATGGGAGATATGTTGTTACTCTCCCATTCAAATGTCCAGACAATGTCGATCTAGGCCACCCCAGACCTGCGGCTCAGGCTCAATTTTTAGAAACGAGCAGCGTTTGCAGCGGAACGCGCCGCTAAAATTTTTTTTAGAGCAATACGACAATGTTTTTTCCAGAACTAGGCTGCATAAAACTGGTTCCGGCCATATTTACCATTTTGATAGCACCACGACCAAACTGACAAAACGCCTCCAGCCCATCTTCCATTTTAAAAAGCCTGAATGACACGTTGCATCCGGGGCCAGTCCTTCAATCTGACTTGACCACGCAAAGCCGACATCAATAAGATTTATCGCCAGATCCAAGTGGTTTTGCAACATACGCCTTACCAGCGAATACCCGTTTCGCAACAGGGTATAGACATTTGCGATTATGAACTGGCCACTGTCCTTTTCGACGTAAATTGTGCACTTTCCTACCCATTGCTAGTATGGTGCGCATACCCAGCATCAGGCGCATCTGAGTCGATTTAGCCCTGCTGCGTCCGTCTGGACGTCTGTCCGTCTTGTTGCTAAGAGCTGATTTCCGAAGGCTCGAAAAAGAGCAGCATCACGAATTTTTTCCAGGGGATCCAAAGGCAATCCCAGTGCCGAAAAGTTTCTATTTCGCTCCCGCCCCCCACCGAAGTAAAGCTTTGGGAGTCCTGCACAATTTTGAAGATAGCCGTTCTATCCCAAAATGCATCTATCATAGAGACAGCCCATATCTAGATATTTGGGGCCCAAATTCATGGCTAGTGAATCGGATCGGATCATTAATTTTCTGTAGACAATTCCAGGCAGAAAATCCATATTCATTCATGGCTCCCTACGACTTTTCTCAACGTGCCTGTCGAGCGGCGATCTGTGTCCGATTGAGCAGCCTCATGGCAGAGACTGCACCCTCTTGACAGCCAAGACCCTTTTGGCCCCCGTAAAGAAACCTGAACCTTGCCTCGACTGGAGCTGTGCGGAGCGGTCCTTCTGGCTGAATTGTCTGATGCCAAATTCCACAGATAGAAAGACATAAAGGAAGTTGTCGTTCTGGACCGATTCACCATCCTCAACGACCTTTTTCTTCAGATGGGGTGGAGCGGAGCCGGAAAGGTCGTGGCCTATGCGGATGATCTAGTGATTTTGGTAACGGGTCATTCCTATGCGGAATTCAGTGACCATCTGGACACACAAAACGGCAAACACGCCTCGCGAGCTGTTTCACTACGAGAAAATTTCAAAGTGTTTTCTGATGATTTTGTGGGTTGATGTCGATGACAGACAAAAAGCGGAAAATCAAAATCCCAAAAACAGATAAACGCATTTCTAAAAATTGATACATAAACGACAAACAGCAATTGGTGGAACGACGCTAGAGTTATCGAATGAGCTAAGTATCTTGGTGTCATCCTAGACTCCAAAGACTGCCCTGGAAGAGAAACTTCGGAGCAAAGAAAGAAAAAGGAAATGGAGATATCCACATTTGTAAGAAGACCTTTTTTCGTTTCTAAAAAGCTATCGCCTTATGGCCACGCCACTTAAATCCATAAGGAAGAAAGTGGAACGGGCGAACGGAGCGACTACTGTGTCTCGGAGTTTTCATGGAAAAAAACTTTTAAAGGACACATCGGGATGGAGGGGAATAGATGCGTAACGATGCTCTTGGACAGAACGTGCTCTCCATCTTCACTGAAGGGTCAAAGACAGTCGAAGGGACAGGAGCTGGAATCTTTTCTGAAGAACTAGCAACCAACATATGGGGGACGCAGTATAGACTACCAGACTGGTGCAGTGCATTCCAGGCGGAGATATACGCAGTATGGCAAGCGGCAAAGTTGGTAAACGCTTTGGAGATACCTGCGAGGAACATAGAAATCTGCGTTGACAGTCAAGCTGCTATCAATGGCTGACGAGGAGCAGACTCATACGTGATACGGTGGACGCACTAAGCCGGATCAGGGCGCTCGCACTCACGTCGGTCCCGGGTCACACCGACATCGCGGGCAACGAGAGTGCGGACGAGTGTGCCAGAAATGGATCGGCTAAGCCACTGGCGGACGCAGTCAGCGAAATACGGAGGCCACTACGAGACATCCGTCGCAGATGATGGGTCGAGATCTATAACGAGATCAGACAGACGGTGGAATACAACACCCAACTGTGAGATCTCACGCTCGCTCTGGCCCCACTATGACCCTAAACGCTTTTAAGACTCTCCTATGCTTCAGGCCATCAGGTGCAAACATTGACAGGAGTTGTAACGGGGAACTGTGTCATCGGCCACATGGCCAGTAGACTGCCCCACCATGACTTCTGCCGCAGCTGCAGGGACGGGGAGGAAATAGAGAGCATCCAGCATCTTCTCTGTGGCTGTCCTGACCTCATGGAAAGGCGTCTCCGAATACTCGTCAGCGCCTTTCACGAAGACTTGGATAGCCTGGCAAACATGCCTCTAGAGAGGCTGATGCTCTTTGAGGCCATTGAGGCCTCGGATGGTTCGCGAAACCTCCCTAGGCACCGGACGTGCCATGACGAGTGTGGGCATCACAATGGAGAATTCTTGCTTCCGAGTGACCTCGACTTCGGTGGAGCAGCCCTTTAAACCTAACCTAACCTAACCTGCTGCAAGAACCAAATCGGTTCTCTTTTCCCTCCAATCATCCTCAAAGTTCCACCTCTGACGCAGAAAGATACGAAAGGCGCTTTTGCCAGCAGTCCCGTCAGCTCTCGCCACTGCATCACAATAGCTCAATCCACCACGAAGTTTTGTCGCGCGGATCATGGACGGACGCACGAGGCCAAGTATAGGCCTGCTCCGTGTTGATGGCTGACGAGGATCCAGAAATCCAAGCTGACATCCGAGTGAGGTATGGCGAATGCTATGGTGCATTCTGAATAGTGCCCTAGTCTGGTCAATGCTCAACTGGCCACAACTGCAGTACACCCTCCTGCACCGCCAGTCCAACAGGGCGGCTGTCGACTGCCTCCCCTCTCAACATTGAAGTTTTCTCCAGGGACTACGTCCGTTGGCCTAAGATTTCGGGATCTGTTCACTGCGGTCGTGATCAACAATTCTAAGTTGTCTCCGGTAGAGAAGTTATACTACCTCACCTAGAAGACCAGGGAGATCCAAAGGCCATCGTGGAAAAATCCACCAATGATGGTTTTCGAGTTTTCTAAGTTGGGTGGGTCTCCGAAGCCGATTCGAAAACAACGGACTTCTGGTGACCAACCAAATTAACATCCTAGTCTTCCTGCCCCCGCGTAACTTTTCCAGAGTGCAGTCGTGCTTTCAAGGAACTTCAAAGTACGATGCAAAGGGGTGCTGAACGCACTTGCCGTCTCCAATGTCTGCATGTTCACTCCTTCCAAACCCAAGTGTGTCCGCGCTTCCTGCAAATGACCTCTGATGCACGTTCCCGCTGCATTATGCAAAAACAGTTGTGCCTGAATTGCTTCGCAAGAGGTCATCAACTTCGCAACTGCTCCAGCATTCCACAATTGTGCAACTTGTGGCACCCGGCATAACATGCTTCTGCATCGTGACATTTCTACTTCCCACGTATCAGCTTCCACATCCGCCCGAACCCCCAGCTCGTCTCAACCTCAGCCCAACGTACGTTCTTCTGGGCACGGCACTCATTAATATTTGACTTGGCTCGAAGCGACGTTCATCACGGAACGTCTCTTCAACATTATTAAGCCACCTTTTCTAAGCTATCCAGGCTCAAGTCGCAGGTTTAAACTTAAGCCGTAGCGGCCAAGGTGCCACATCCTGATCGGGGCCGCATATGTTTTGCCTTAATTGGCAGGCAACCTTCCGTCATATCCGATTCCGCAGCGTTTCCTGAAAGAACTTCCGAAGCTCCGCTTGGCGGACCCCTCGTTCTATCGAGGCTCGCAGATCGATGTGCTTCTGGGCGCTGACATGTTTCCTTCCATCCTTATAAGCGGCTTCCGGTCCGACATTTGAGGCTCGTTATTGGGACAAGAGACCATCTTTGGGTGGGTTTTATTCGGTCCGGTAACAGCTGACTCAGCTCGGACGGTGTCATCCTTCACCACGAAGCTGTCGATGGATTCTGAGGTCCTGCGACTCGAGAAGTTCTCACCTTTTTTTTGGAGGTGGAGGACCTTCGGGGAGGCCGACGAGCGAGGCCGAGTCCATTTTGCGAGGACAACTTCCTCCAGACCACGAAGCGAGCCCCGATGGGAGATATGTTGTTACTCTCCCATTCAAATGTCCAGACAATGTCGATCTAGGCAATTTTACAAGACCTGCGGCTCAGGCTCAATTTCTTAGAAACGAGCAGCGTCTGCACCGGAACGCGCCGCTAAAAGAGCAATAAGACAATGTAATTCAAGAACTAGGCCGCATAAAACTGGTTCCGGCCATATCTACCATTTCTGATAGCACCACGACCAAACTGACCAAACGCCTCCAGCCCATCTTCCAATGGGAAAAGCCTGAATGACACGTTGCATCCGGGGCCAGTCCTTCAATCTGACTTGACCACGCAAAGCCGACATCAATAAGATGTATCGCCAGATCCAAGTGGCGCCGCAACATACGCCTTACCAGCGAATACTCTTTTCGCAACAAAAGGGAGACATGTGCGATTATGAACACGCCACTGTCCTTTTCGACGTAAATTGTGCACCGTTCCTAGCCATTCGCGTCATCAAGCAACTCGCACAAGATTTGCGTCTGCGATTCAGCCCATGGCAAGCGACATCCTGGCAAATTACATGTGCGTGGACGAGCTAGCTGGTGCGCAAACCCAGAAAAAAGGCGATCTCCGCCATTTCTGAGCTGCGAAGACCTTTCTTCGTTTCTTCAAGCCATCGCCTTATGGCCACGCTACAATACTCCATAAGGAAGAAAGTGGAACGGGCGAACGGAGCGACTACTGTGTCTCGGAGTTTTCATGGAAAAGAAACTTTAAAGGACACATACCGGGCAGAGGGAATAGATGCGTAACGATGCTTTTGACAGAACGTGCTCTCCATCTTCACTGAAGGGTCAAAGACAGTCGAAGGGACAGGAGCTGGAATCTTCTCTGAAGAACTAGCAACCAACATATGTGTTTTAGACTACCAGACTGTTGGAGTGCATTCCAGGCGGAGATATACGCAGTATGGCAAGCGGCAAAGTTGGTAAACGCTTTGGAGATACTTCCGAGGAACATAGAAATCTGCGTTGACAGTCAAGCTGCTATCAAAACCCCCACGAGCAGACTCATACGTGATACGGTGGACGCACTAAGCCGGATCAGGGCGCTCGCACTCACGTCGGTCCCGGGTCACACCGACATCGCGGGCAACGAGAGTGCGGACGAGTGTGCCAGAAATGGATCGGCTAAGCCACTGGCGGACGCAGTCAGCGAAATACGGAGGCCACTACGAGACATCATCTCGCAGATGATGGGTCGAGCTATAACGAGATCAGACAGACGGTGGAATACAACACCCAACTGTGAGATCTATGCTTCAGGAAGAGTCAGGTGCAAACATTGACAGGAGTTGCAACGGGGAACTGTGTCATCGGCCACATGGCCACTAGACTGCCCCACCATGACTTCTGCCGCAGCTGCAGGGGACGAGGAGGAAATAGAGAGCATCCAGCATCTTCTCTGTGGCTGTCCTGCACTCATGGAAAGGCGTCTCCGAATACTCGTCAGCGCCTTTCACGAGGACTTGGATAGCCTGGCAAACATGCCTCTAGAGAGGCTGATGCTCTTGAGACCTATTGAGGCCTCGGGATGGTTCGCGAAACCTCCTAGGCACCGAGAGGTGCCATGACGAGTGTGGGCATCACAATGGGCAATTCTTGCTTCCGAGTGACCTCGACTTCGGTGGAGCAGCCCTTTAAACTTAACCTAACCTAACCTGCTGCAAGAACCAAATCGGTTCTCTTTTCCCTCTCCAATCATCCTCAAAGTTCCACCTCTGACGCAGAAAGATACGAAAGGCGCTTTTGCCAGCAGTCCCGTCAGCTCTCGCCACTGCATCACAATAGCTCAATCCACCACCTTTGTCGCGCGGATCATGGACGGACGTCGAGGCCAAGTACAAGGCCTGCTCCGTGTTGATGGCTGACGAGGATCCAGAAATCCAAGCTGACATCCTGGAGGTATGGCGAATGCTATGGTGCATTCGAATAGTGCCCTAGTGACCTCAATGCTCAACTGGCCACAACTGCAGTACACCCTCCTGCACCGCCAGTCCAACAGGGCGGCTGTCGACTGCCTCCTCTCAACATTGAAGTTTTCTCCAGGGACTACGTCCGTTGGCCTACTTTTCGGGATCTGTTCACTGCGGTCGTGATCAACAATTCTAAGTTGTCTCCGGTAGAGAAGCTATACTACCTCACCTAGAAGACCAGGGGAGATCCAAAGGCCATCGTGGAAAAATCCACCAATGATGGTTTTTTCGAGTCTGCTTGGGTGGGTCTCCGAAGCCGATTCGAAAACAACGGACTTCTGGTGACCAACCAAATTAACATCCTAGTCTTCCTGCCCCGCGTAACTTCCGAGTGCAGTCGTGCTTTCAAGGAACTTCAAAGTACGATGCAATGGGGTGCTGAACGCACTTGCCGTCTCCAATGTCTGCATGTTCACTCCTTCCAAACCCAAGTGTGTCCGCGCTTCCTATAAAAATGACCTCTGATGCACGTTCCCGCTGCATTATGCAAAAACAGTTGTGCCTGAATTGCTTCGCAAGAGGTCATCAACTTCGCAACTGCTCCAGCACCCACAATTGTGCCACTTGTGGCACCCGGCATAACATGCTTCTGCATCGTGACATTTCTACTTCCCACGTATCAGCTTCCACATCCGCCCGAACCCCCAGCTCGTCTCAACCTCAGCCCAACGTACGTTCTTCTGGGCACGGCACTCATTAATATTTGACTCGGGCTCGAAGCGACGTTCATCACGGAACGTCGTGAACGTCTTCAACATTATTAAGCCACCTTTTCAAGCTATCCAGGCTCAAGTCGCAGGTTTAAACTAAGCCGTAGCGGCCAAGGTGCCACATCCTGATCGGGGCCGCATATGTTTTGCCTTAATTGGCAGGCAACCTTCCGTCATATCCGATTCCGCAGCGTTTCCTGGAGGAACTTCCGAAGCTCCGCTTGGCGGACCCCTCGTTCTATCGAGGCTCGCAGATCGATGTGCTTCTGGGCGCTGACATGTTTCCTTCCATCCTTATAAGTGGCTTCCGGTCCGACATTTGAGGCTCGTTATTGGGACAAGAGACCATCTTTGGGTGGGTTTTATTCGGTCCGGTAACAGCTGACTCAGCTCGGACGGTGTCATCCTTCACCACGAAGCTGTCGATGGATTCTGAGGTTCGACTCGAGAAGCTTCTCACCAAGTTTTGGAGGTGGAGGACCTTCTGGGGGAGGCCGACGAGCGAGGCCGAGTCCATTTGCGAGGACAACTTCCTCCAGACCACGAAGCGAGCCCCGATGGGAGATATGTTGTTACTCTCCCATTCAAATGTCCAGACAATGTCGATCTAGGCCACCCCAGACCTGCGGCTCAGGCTCAATTTCTTAGAAACGAGCAGCGTCTGCACGGAACGCGCCGCTAAAAAGAGCAATAAGACAATGTAATTCAAGAACTAGGCCGCATAAAACTGGTTCCGGCCATATCTACCATTTCTGATAGCACCACGACCAAACTGACCAAACGCCTCCAGCCCATCTTCCAATGGGAAAAGCCTGAATGACACGTTGCATCCGGGGCCAGTCCTTCAATCTGACTTGACCACGCAAAGCCGACATCAATAAGATGTATCGCCAGATCCAAGTGGCGCCGCAACATACGCCTTACCAGCGAATACTCTTTCGCAACAGTAAGGGAGACATGTGCGATTATGAACTCGCCACTGTCCTTTTCGACGTAAATTGTGCACCGTTCCTAGCCATTCGCGTCATCAAGCAACTCGCACAAGATTTGCGTCCCAAGTGGCCCATGGCAAGCGACATCCTGGCAAATTACATGTGCGTGGACGACTTGCTAGCTGGTGCGCAAACCCAGCCTCAGGCGATCTCCGCCATTTCTGAGCTGCGAAGACCTTTCTTCGTTTCTTCAAGCCATCGCCTTATGGCCACGCTACAATACTCCATAAGGAAGAAAGTGGAACGGGCGAACGGAGCGACTACTGTGTCTCGGAGTTTTCATGGAAAAGAAACTTTTAAAGGACACATACCGGGCAGAGGGGAATAGATGCGTAACGATGCTCTTGGACAGAACGTGCTCTCCATCTTCACTGAAGGGTCAAAGACAGTCGAAGGGACAGGAGCTGGAATCTTCTCTGAAGAACTAGCAACCAACATATCCCTTAGACTACCAGACTGTTGGAGTGCATTCCAGGCGGAGATATACGCAGTATGGCAAGCGGCAAAGTTGGTAAACGCTTTGGAGATACTTCCGAGGAACATAGAAATCTGCGTTGACAGTCAAGCTGCTATCAAAACCCCCACGAGCAGACTCATACGTGATACGGTGGACGCACAAGCCGGATCAGGGCGCTCGCACTCACGTCGGTCCCGGGTCACACCGACATCGCGGGCAACGAGAGTGCGGACGAGTGTGCCAGAAATGGATCGGCTAAGCCACTGGCGGACGCAGTCAGCGAAATACGGAGGCCACTACGAGACATCATCTCGCAGATGATGGGTCGAGCTATAACGAGATCAGACAGACGGTGGAATACAACACCCAACTGTGAGATCTATGCTTCAGGAAGAGTCAGGTGCAAACATTGACAGGAGTTGCAACGGGGAACTGTGTCATCGGCCACATGGCCACTAGACTGCCCCACCATGACTTCTGCCGCAGCTGCAGGGACGAGGAGGAAATAGAGAGCATCCAGCATCTTCTCTGTGGCTGTCCTGCACTCATGGAAAGGCGTCTCCGAATACTCGTCAGCGCCTTTCACGAGGACTTGGATAGCCTGGCAAACATGCCTCTAGAGAGGCTGATGCTCTTGAGACCTATTGAGGCCTCGGGATGGTTCGCGAAACCTCCCTAGGCACCGAGAGGTGCCATGACGAGTGTGGGCATCACAATGGGCAATTTTGCTTCCGAGTGACCTCGACTTCGGTGGAGCAGCCCTTTAAACTTAACCTAACCTAACCTGCTGCAAGAACCAAATCGGTTCTCTTTCCCTCCAATCATCCTCAAAGTTCCACCTCTGACGCAGAAAGATACGAAAGGCGCTTTTTTGCCAGCAGTCCCGTCAGCTCTCGCCACTGCATCACAATAGCTCAATCCACCACCTTTGTCGCGCGGATCATGGACGGACGTCGAGGCCAAGTACAAGGCCTGCTCCGTGTTGATGGCTGACGAGGATCCAGAAATCCAAGCTGACATCCGAGTGTGAGGTATGGCGAATGCTATGGTGCATTCGAATAGTGCCCTAGTGACCTCAATGCTCAACTGGCCACAACTGCAGTACACCCTCCTGCACCGCCAGTCCAACAGGGCGGCTGTCGACTGCCTCCTCTCAACATTGAAGTTTTCTCCAGGGACTACGTCCGTTGGCCTACTTTTTCGGGATCTGTTCACTGCGGTCGTGATCAACAATTCTAAGTTGTCTCCGGTAGAGAAGCTATACTACCTCACCTAGAAGACCAGGGGAGATCCAAAGGCCATCGTGGAAAAATCCACCAATGATGGTTTTCGAGTCTGCTTGGGTGGGTCTCCGAAGCCGATTCGAAAACAACGGACTTCTGGTGACCAACCAAATTAACATCCTAGTCTTCCTGCCCCGCGTAACTTCCGAGTGCAGTCGTGCTTTCAAGGAACTTCAAAGTACGATGCAAGGGTGCTGAACGCACTTGCCGTCTCCAATGTCTGCATGTTCACTCCTTCCAAAACCCAAGTGTGTCGCTTCCTGCAAATGACCTCTGATGCACGTTCCCGCTGCATTATGCAAAAACAGTTGTGCCTGAATTGCTTCGCAAGAGGTCATCAACTTCGCAACTGCTCCAGCATTCCACAATTGTGCCACTTGTGGCACCCGGCATAACATGCTTCTGCATCGTGACATTTCTACTTCCCACGTATCAGCTTCCACATCCGCCCGAACCCCCAGCTCGTCTCAACCTCAGCCCAACGTACGTTCTTCTGGGCACGGCACTCGTAATATTTGACTCGGGCTCCGAAGCGACGTTCATCACGGAACGTCTCTTCAACATTATTAAGCCACCTTTTCAAGCTATCCAGGCTCAAGTCGCAGGTTTAAAACTAAGCCGTAGCGGCCAAGGTGCCACATCCTGATCGGGGCCGCATATGTTTAAGTTTTAATTGGCAGGCAACCTTCCGTCATATCCGATTCCGCAGCGTTTCCTGGAGGAACTTCCGAAGCTCCGCTTGGCGGACCCCTCGTTCTATCGAGGCTCGCAGATCGATGTGCTTCTGGGCGCTGACATGTTTCCTTCCATCCTTATAAGTGGCTTCCGGTCCGACATTTGAGGCTCGTTATTGGGACAAGAGACCATCTTTGGGTGGGTTTTATTCGGTCCGGTAACAGCTGACTCAGCTCGGACGGTGTCATCCTTCACCACGAAGCTGTCGATGGATTCTGAGGTTCGACTCGAGAAGCTTCTCACCAAGTTTTTGGAGGTGGAGGACCTTCTGGGGAGGCCGACGAGCGAGGCCGAGTCCATTTGCGAGGACAACTTCCTCCAGACCACGAAGCGAGCCCCGATGGGAGATATGTTGTTACTCTCCCATTCAAATGTCCAGACAATGTCGATCTAGGCCACCCCAGACCTGCGGCTCAGGCTCAATTTCTTAGAAACGAGCAGCGTCTTAAACCGGAACGCCGCTAAAAGAGCAATAAGACAATGTAATTCAAGAACTAGGCCGCATAAAACTGGTTCCGGCCATATCTACCATTTCTGATATATAGCACCACGACCAAACTGACCCAAACGCCTCCAGCCCATCTTCCAATGGGAAAAGCCTGAATGACACGTTGCATCCGGGGCCAGTCCTTCAATCTGACTTGACCACGCAAAGCCGACATCAATAAGATGTATCGCCAGATCCAAGTGGCGCCGCAACATACGCCTTACCAGCGAATACTCTTTCGCAACAGTAAGGGAGACATGTGCGATTATGAACTCGCCACTGTCCTTTTCGACGTAAATTGTGCACCGTTCCTAGCCATTCGCGTCATCAAGCAAGCTTTCGCACAAGATTTGCGTCCCAAGCGGCCCATGGCAAGCGACATCCTGGCAAATTACATGTGCGTGGACGACTTGCTGGCTGGTGCGCAAACCCAGCCTCAGGCGATCTCCGCCATTTCTGAGCTGCGAAGACCTTTCTTCGTTTCTTTAAAGCCATCGCCTTATGGCCACGCTACAATACTCCATAAGGAAGAAAGTGGAACGGGCGAACGGAGCGACTACTGTACCCTCGGAGTTTTCATGGAAAAGAAACTTTGAAAAGGACACATACCGGGCAGAGGGGAATAGATGCGTAACGATGCTTTTGGACAGAACGTGCTCTCCATCTTCACTGAAGGGTATAAAAGACAGTCGAAGGGACAGGAGCTGGAATCTTCTCTGAAGAACTAGCAACCAACATATGTTTTTAGACTACCAGACTGGTGGAGTGCATTCCAGGCGGAGATATACGCAGTATGGCAAGTATTAAAAGTTGGTAAACTATTTTTGGAGATACTTCCGAGGAACATAGAAATCTGCGTTGACAGTCAAGCTGCTATCAAAACCCCCCACGAGCAGACTCATACGTGATACGGTGGACGCACTAAGCCGGATCAGGGCGTTTCGCACTCACGTCGGTCCCGGGTCACACCGACATCGCGGGCTTTTAAGAGAGTGCGGACGAGTGTGCCAGAAATGGATCGGCTAAGCCACTGGCGGACGCAGTCAGCGAAATACGGAGGCCACTACGAGACATCATCTCGCAGATGATGGGTCGAGCTATAACGAGATCAGACAGACGGTGGAATACAACACCCAACTGTGAGATCTATGCTTCAGGAAGAGTCAGGTGCAACGGGGAACTGTGTCATCGGCCACATGGCCACTAGACTGCCCCACCATGACTTCTGCCGCAGCTGCAGGGACGAGGAGGAAATAGAGAGCATCCAGCATCTTCTCTGTGGCTGTCCTGCACTCATGGAAAGGCGTCTCCGAATACTCGTCAGCGCCTTTCACGAGGACTTGGATAGCCTGGCAAACATGCCTCTAGAGAGGCTGATGCTCTTGAGACCTATTGAGGCCTCGGGATGGTTCGCGAAACCCCCTAGGCACCGAGAGGTGCCATGACGAGTGTGGGCATCACAATGGGCAATTCTTGCTTCCGAGTGACCTCGACTTCGGTGGAGCAGCCCTTTAAACTTAACCTAACCTAACCTGCTGCAAGAACCAAATCGGTTCTCTTTCCCTCCAATCATCCTCAAAGTTCCACCTCTGACGCAGAAAGATACGAAAGGCGCTTTTGCCAGCAGTCCCGTCAGCTCTCGCCACTGCATCACAATAGCTCAATCCACCACCTTTGTCGCGCGGATCATGGACGGACGTCGAGGCCAAGTACAAGGCCTGCTCCGTGTTGATGGCTGACGAGGATCCAGAAATCCAAGCTGACATCCGAGTGAGGTATGGCGAATGCTATGGGGCATTCGAATAGTGACCTAGTGACCTCAATGCTCAACTGGCCACAACTGCAGTACATCCTCCTGCACCGCCAGTCCAACAGGGCGGCTGTCGACCGCCTCCTCTCAACATTGAAGTTTTCTCCGGGGACTGCGTCCGTTGGCCTACTTTTCGGGATCTGTTCACTGCGGTCGTGATCAACAATTCTAAGTTGTCTCCGGTAGAGAAGCTATACTACCTCACCTAGAAGACCAGGGAGATCCAAAGGCCATCGTGGAAAAATCCAACAATGATGGTTTTCGAGTCTGCTTGGTTGGGTCTCCGAAGCCGATTCGAAAACAACGGACTTCTGGTGACCAACCAAATTAACATCCTCCTCTTCCTGCCCCGCGTAACTTCCGAGTGCAGTCGTGCTTTCAAGGAACTTCAAAGTACGATGCAAGGGGTGCTGAACGCACTTGCCGTCTCCAATGTCTGCATGTTCACTCCTTCCAAACCCAAGTGTGTCCGCGCTTCCTGCAAATGACCTCTGATGCACGTTCCCGCTGCATTATGCAAAAACAGTTGTGCCTGAATTGCTTCGCAAGAGGTCATCAACTTCGCAACTGCTCCAGCACCCACAATTGTGCCACTTGTGGCGCCCCGGCATAACATGCTTCTGCATCGTGACATTTCTACTTCCCACGTATCAGCTTCCACATCCGCCCGAACCCCCAGCTCGTCTCAACCTCAGCCCAACGTACGTTCTTCTGGGCACGGCACTCATTAATATTTGCCATCTGGGAAAAAATTTTCGCGCCCGCGCTTTTTTATCGACTCGGGTTTCGAAGCGACGTTCATCACGGAACGTGATGAACGTCTCTTCAACATTATTAAGCCATTTTTTCAAGCTATCCAGGCTCAAGTCGCAGGTTTAAACTAAACCGTAGCGGCCAAGGTGCCACATCCTGATCGGGGCCGCGTATGTTTTGCTTTAATTGGCAGGCAACCTTCCGTCATATCCGATTCCGCAGCGTTTCCTGGAGGAACTTCCGAAGCTCCGTTTGGCGGACCCCTCGTTCTATCGAGGTTCGCAGATCGATGTGCTTCTGGGCGCTGACATGTTTCCTTCCATCCTTATTGATTCTCATTTATTGGGACAAGAGACCATCTTTGGGTGGGTTTTATCCGGTCCGGTAACAGCTGACTCAGCTCGGACGGTGTCATCCTTCACCACGAAGCTGTCGATGGATTCTGAGGTTCGACTCGAGAAGCTTCTCACCAAGTTTTTGGAGGTGAAGGACCTTCTGGGGAGGCCGAGTCCATTTGCGAGGACAACTTCCTCCAGACCACGAAGCGAGCCCCGATGGGAGATATGTTGTTACTCTCCCATTCAAATGTCCAGACAATGTCGATCTAGGCCACCCCAGACCTGCGGCTCAGGCTCAATTTCTTAGAAACGAGCAGCGTCTGCAGCGGAACGCGCCTCTAAAAGAGCAATAAGACAATGTAATTCAAGAACTAGGCCGCATAAAACTGGTTCCGGCCATATCTACCATTTCTGATAGCACCACGACCAAACTGACCAAACGCCTCCAGCCCATCTTCCAATGGGAAAAGCCTGAATGACACGTTGCATCCGGGGCCAGTCCTTCAATCTGACTTGACCACGCAAAGCCGACATCAATAAGATGTATCGCCAGATCCAAGTGGCGCCGCAACATACGCCTTACCAGCGAATACTTTTTTTCGCAACAGTAAGGGAGACATGTGCGATTATGAACTCGCCACTGTCTTTTCGACGTAAATTGTGCACCGTTCCTAGCCATTCGCGTCATCAAGCAACTCGCACAAGATTTGCGTCCCAAGCGGCCCATGGCAAAGCGACATCCTGGCAAATTACATGTGCGTGGACGACTTGCTAGCTGGTGCGCAAACCCAGCCTCAGGCGATCTCCGCCATTTCTGAGCTGCGAAGACCATTTTCTTCGTTTCTTTCAAGCCATCGCCTTATGGCCACGCTACAATACTCCATAAGGAAGAAAGTGGAACGGGCGAACGGAGCGACTACTGTGTCTCGGAGTTTTCATGGAAAAGAAACTTTAAAGGACACATACCGGGCAGAGGGAATAGATGCGTAACGATGCTCTTGACAGAACGTGCTCTCCATCTTCACTGAAGGGTCAAAGACAGTCGGAGGGACAGGAGCTGGAATCTTCTCTGAAGAACTAGCAACCAACATATCCCTTAGACTACCAGACTGGTGCAGTGCATTCCAGGCGGAGATATACGCAGTATGGCAAGCGGCAAAGTTGGTAAACGCTTTGGAGATACCTCCGAGGAACATAGAAATCTGCGTTGACAGTCAAGCTGCTATCAAAACCCACACGAGCAGACTCATACGTGATACGGTGGACGCACTAAGCCGGATCAGGGCGCACGCACTCACGTCGGTCCCGGGTCACACCGACATCGCGGGCAACGAGAGTGCGGACGAGTGTGCCAGAAATGGATCGGCTAAGCCACTGGCGGACGCAGTCAGCGAAATACGGAGGCCACTACGAGACATCATCGCAGATGATGGGTCGAGCTATAACGAGATCAGACAGACGGTGGAATACAACACCCAACTGTGAGATCTCACGCTCGCTCTGGCCCCACTATGACCCTAAACGCACTAAGACTCTCCTAGGCTTCAGGAAGAGTCAGGTGCAAACATTGACAGGAGTTGTAACGGGGAACTGTGTCATCGGCCACATGGCCACTAGACTGCCCCACCATGACTTCTGCCGCAGCTGCAGGGACGAGGAGGAAATAGAGAGCATCCAGCATCTTCTCTGTGGCTGTCCTGCACTCATGGAAAGGCGTCTCCGAATACTCGTCAGCGCCTTTCACGAGGACTTGGATAGCCTGGCAAACATGCCTCTAGAGAGGCTGATGCTCTTGAGGCCTATTGAGGCCTCGGGATGGTTCGCGAAACCTCCCTAGGCACCGGGAGGTGCCATGACGAGTGTGGGCATCACAATGGGCAATTCTTGCTTCCGAGTGACCTCGACTTCGGTGGAGCAGCCCTTTAAACATAACCTAACCTAACCCTGCTGCAAGAACCAAATCGGTTCTCTTTTCCCTCCAATCATCTTCAAAGTTCCACCTCTGACGCAGAAAGATACGAAAGGCGCTTTTGCCAGCAGTCCCGTCAGCTCTCGCCACTGCATCACAATAGCTCAATCCACCACCTTTGTCGCGCGGATCATGGACGGACGTCGAGGCCAAGTACAAGGCCTGCTCCGTGTTGATGGCTGACGAGGATCCAGAAATCCAAGCTGACATCCGAGTGAGGTATGGCGAATGCTATGGGGCATTCGAATAGTGCCCTAGTGACCTCAATGCTCAACTGGCCACAACTGCAGGACATCCTCCTGCACCGCCAGTCCAACAGGGCGGCTGTCGACTGCCTCCCTCTCAACATTGAAGTTTTCTCCAGGGACTACGTCCGTTGGCCTACTTTTCGGGATCTGTTCACTGAGGTCGTGATCAACAATTCTAAGTTGTCTCCGGTAGAGAAGCTATACTACCTCACCTAGAAGACCAGGGGAGATCCAAAGGCCATCGTGGAAAAATCCACCAATGATGGTTTTCGAGTCTGCTTGGTTGGGTCTCCGAAGCCGATTCGAAAACAACGGACTTCTGGTGACCAACCAAATTAACATCCTCCCTCTGCCTGCCCCGCGTAACTTCCGAGTGCAGTCGTGCTTTCAAGGAACTTCAAAGTACGATGCAAGGGGTGCTGAACGCACTTGCCGTCTCCAATGTCTGCATGCTCACTCCTTCCAGACCCAAGTGAGTCCGAAGAAGAAAAAGTTGTGATCTCTGTTCCAATGAGAATCACCCGAGCAGCAGACTTGTCCGCGCTTCCTGCAAATGACCTCTGATGCACGTTCCCGCTGCATTATGCAAAAACAGTTGTGCCTGAATTGCTTCGCAAGAGGTCATCAACTTCGCAACTGCTCCAGCACCCACAATTTTTGCCACTTGTGGCGCCCGGCATAACATGCTTCTGCATCGTGACATTTCTACTTCCCACGTATCAGCTTCCACATCCGCCCGAACCCCAGCTCGTCTCAACCTCAGCCCAACGTACGTTCTTCTGGGCACGGCACTCATTAATATTTGACTCGGGCTCCGAAGCGACGTTCATCACGGAACGTCTCTTCAACATTATTAAGCCACCTTTTCAAGCTATCCAGGCTCAAGTCGCAGGTTTAAAACTAAGCCGTAGCGGCCAAGGTGCCACATCCTGATCGGGGCCGCATATGTTTTGCCTTAATTGGCAGGCAACCTTCCGTCATATCCGATTCCGCAGCGTTTCCTGGAGGAACTTCCGAAGCTCCGCTTGGCGGACCCCTCGTTCTATCGAGGCTCGCAGATCGATGTGCTTCTGGGCGCTGACATGTTTCCTTCCATCCTTTAAGTGGCTTCCGGTCCGACATTTGAGGCTCGTTATTGGGACAAGAGACCATCTTTGGGTGGGTTTTATCCGGTCCGGTAACAGCTGACTCAGCTCGGACGGTGTCATCCTTCACCACGAAGCTGTCGATGGATTCTGAGGTTCGACCCGAGAAACTTCTCACCAAGTTTTTGGAGGTGGAGGACCTTCTGGGGAGGCCGACGAGCGAGGCCGAGTCCATGTGCGAGGACAACTTCCTCCAGACCACGAAGCGAGCCCCGATGGGAGATATGTTGTTACTCTCCCATTCAAATGTCCAGACAATGTCGATCTAGGCCACCCCAGACCTGCGGCTCAGGCTCAATTTCTTAGAAACGAGCAGCGTCTGCAGCGGAACGCGCCGCTAAAAGAGCAATACGACAATGTAATTCAAGAACTAGGCTGCATAAAACTGGTTCCGGCCATATCTACCATTTCTGATAGCACCACGACCAAACTGACCAAACGCCTCCAGCCCATCTTCCAATGGGAAAATCCTGAATGACACGTTGCATCCGGGGCCAGTCCTTCAATCTGACTTGACCACGCAAAGCCGACATCAATAAGATGTATCGCCAGATCCAAGTGGCGCCGCAACATATGCCTTACCAGCGAATACTCTTTCGCAACAGTAAGAGAGACATGTGCGATTATGAACTCGCCACTGTCCTTTTCGACGTAAATTGTGCACCGTTCCTAGCCATTCGCGTCATCAAGAAACTCGCACAAGATATGCGTCCCAAGTGGCCCATGGCAAGCGACATCCTGGCAAATTACATGTGCGTGGACGACTTGCTAGCTGGTGCGCATACCCAGCCTCGGGCGATCTCCGCCATTTCTGAGCTGCGAAGCAGCTGGACTGTAAACCGAGCACTTGCTAAGAGCTGATTTCCTCGAGCTCGAAGAGAGCAGCATCACGAAGACCTTGGGGATCCAAAGGCAAGCCAGTGCCGACAAGTTATATTTCGTCCCCCCACCGAAGTAATCCATGGGGAGTCCTGCACGAAGTGCAGCGTTCTATCCCAGATTGCATCTATCTCAAGCTTGAAAGACTTTTCTGCAGAGTTTTCCAGGCATTCAGAAGATCCATATTCATTCATGGCTTCTACGACGCTTCTCAACGTGCCTGTCGAGCGGCGATCTGTGTCCGATTGGAGCAGCCTCATGGCATTTTCTGCACCCTCTGACAGCCAAGACCCACGTGCCCTCCCGTAAAGACAATCTCCTTGCCACGACTCGAGCTGCGCGGAGCGGTCCTTCTGGCTGAACTGTCTGATGCCATCATTCCACAGATCCCGCTAGACACTAGGAAGGTGTCGTTCTGGACCGATTCCACCATTCTGTTGGCCTGGCTAAACAAGCCAGCGTGCGATTGACCACTTTCGTGGGCAATCGAGTAGTCAAGATAACTCGCTGTAACTCAGGCACGCGATGGTGTCATGTCCGGATCCGAGGACAATCCCTGCAGACGAGGTCGGACCCACTGACCTGGCGATAATGACATGTGGTGGCACGGTCCTGCCTGGTTGCGACGTCCGCAAATCGAATGCCCGTGCCCAATGGACTTATCTGCGGAAACCGACCTAGAGAGCAGCCAAGGTGCACCATGCAACTAGCAGCGCCGTTGACATCCTCAGCCAGTTCTCTGATCTCGGACGCGTTCTGCGCGTGCTTAGCTACGTTAAGCGTTTCATCCACCGATGCAGAGGAGAGCCAGCTCACTTCACCAAGGATCCCAGCGGGGCAGAGGTAGCTGCCACTCTGCAGGCTAATACTACCGTGACGCAGCGCATGCACTATGCGGACGAACATCGGTGCCTCGCAACCAGCCGGCCTCTCTCGGCATCTAGTTCACTACGGAATGCGTTCATTGACCAGAACGGTGTCATGCGAGCATGTGGCCGAATCCAAGCGTCCGCTTCTATGTTCTACAACGAGAGGCATCCGATCCTACTGCCACCGCATGCCTCCTCGTTCGTCTCCCTGGTTCGCTTCACCCATCACATAGCCCCCTGCAGGGTGGGAACCCACTGGTCAACCGCCCTCCGCGCCACGTACTGGATCCCTCGATTACGTCACGTCGTGAGGGCGGTGATCCACTCTTGTAAGGTGTGCGTTATCCATCGCAAATGACTCCAAACCCAATTAATGGGCGACCTTCCGTGCACAAGAGTCACCTTCTCGCGACCGTTTACTTACACAGGAGTCGAGTTCGCCGGTCCCTTCGACGTCAAGAGCTTCACTGACCGAGCATGCCGCATAACCAAAGGTAATGTGTGCGTATTCGTATGCTTCACCACGATGGCCATCCATTTAGAGGCCAAATCCGACCTGTCCACAGACACATTCCTAGCCGCCTTCGCTCGGTTTGTCGCGCGACGGGGATGCCCCTCCAAGGTACAATCCGACAATGGAAGGAAATTTCTCGGCGCTTCTAGAACCCTGGCCGTTGACCTCCTCGACTCCATTCAAACTCGGACGTCGGAGGTGTACTTCCAGCAAGGCCTACCTTGGAGGAACTAGCAACATTACTCTTAAAAAATGAGGGCTGCCTTAACTCTCGATCAATCGCGCTCATGTCTGAGGATCCAAGCTCTAAGCCCGGGTCCCTTCCTGATCGGCGGTCCGCTTCTCTCCGTGGCAGAGCCCGAGATCAAATATAACGCCTCCTCTATCCTGAACCGCTGGCAACATCTCAAGGCTCTAAACCATAAATTCTGTTCGCGCTGGAAGACGAGTACTTGCGAGAGTTGCACAAGCGCAACAAATGGAAGGATCCAACAAAAGACATCGCGGTTGGCGACCTCGTTGTTATCAAGGAGGTCGTCCCTCGCACGAGCGGCGTCTGGGGCGGGGCCAAAAAACGTACCCGGGTCCAGACGCTAAGGTCCGTGTGGTCGACCTTGTCACGGCCCGCGGCCTGGTCAAAAGACCAATTGCAAACGTCGTCCTGCCCATCGAATCGGAAATCCATTCCACCTACTGTCGCGGAAACCCCGATTCCGATTAAGGCTCTACAATTCCTGCCCACTCTTCAGTCGCCCCAGTCGTGACCGACCACCCGTGGCGAATTCCATTACGACCTAAATTTGAAACCCGTTTCTAATCCCTCTTCGATACGTTATTTCATCCTAGTTTTTTGGCACCCAGAAATGGGACCACGATCCACCTCCAACAAGACATCGACGGTCAGAAGTTCACGAGGTACCCAGTCCTACCGCTGCCGAGTCTGTCCAGGAGTCCATCCATTACGCTTCATCCGCCTGAGCGCCGAGAAGAGGCTTCGAGCTGTGCTCATCAATAAATATTGCCCGAACTGCCTGGCGCATCAACACTCGGGCAAGGACTGTCGCAGCGGTGCTCGGTGCAAGGTGTGTGATAAAAACCATCACACACTCCTCCACCTGCCGGCGTCGCGCCGCCGTGGCTGCCCATCGCCTCCTACTCCTGAGGAGCGCCGCCCCCGTCGCCCCCGCAAGGGAACCCCGGTTCCATCCGAAGACTCCCTTCTACAGCATCGGAGTCTAAACATCCTGCCGACGCGCTGGTGGTCCTAGACTCGGGTTACAATATCTTTGAGACGGGGCGCTTCACGACCCATGCACCCCGGTCAGTTGTATCGACGATTCGTTGTCCCAAGGCCTTGCAGGCGGATCTGTATCCGCAGGTCATCTAATTAGGATTTCTGGCCCGCGAGGAGGGCTCCCAGTGGTCCAAAGCACTGTCTTTGGATGGCTCGTGTATAGGGCGTGCACTCAGGAGTGAGAACGTGCTTTTGCTTTTCTGAAAGAATGTTTTAGAGTAGTGGCGGGGCAACGGTTCGGGTGGCATTCCATCCACACCGGACTGTTACCAGTCCAGCCGCGCATGTTGTTGCTCTCGCGCTCTCCCTCACGCCTACGCTCAGGCGCTCCCGCCTACGCTCAGACTCTTCCGCCTAAATACGCAAAGCAGACGCAAAATTGGTTTCTCTATCTCTTCTAGTCTCCAGTACTGGGCGACAAACAAGATGGACGGACGGACATGCCTATACTGGCTCGACTATTGATGCTGATCAAGAATATATATATACTTATGGGGTCTCATAGAGACAGCCCATACCTCATTTTCCAGCCCAAATCTGAATCGGATCGATCATTAATATAGCCACAATAGAGGAAAATATACGAAAAGACTTCTCGCCCTCTTTTCGCACTCACACAAAAAAGAATTGATTTGCATTTTGTATTTTGTGTCGCCCGGATCGTGGAGACTATAAGAGCTAGAGCAACCAAACTTTTGCCAAGACTCCTGTGATACCAAACCCTGAACAAGTGTATTTCAAAATTTCGCCCCGCCTACTTTCGCCCACCAAAGACGACATCCATATTTTGAAGATAAAAACGAAAATGCAGTATTGTAGAAGAAAACCATATCTACCAGATTTCCGAATTTGGTTCAGATCGGATCATTATTGTAGCCACAATGATCAAATGAATTTTCAGCTGCCAGCTTCCCCACCCCCTGCAGCATAAGTCATTTATGGGGATGATTGTACAGATTCTCTCACACGCACACTCACGCTTCCACAAGCTACCTCGTGCAGTGTACGTGTGTTGTTGTGAGAAGTGATGTAGATGAAGTAGATGTAGATGACTGATGGCAAAAATGTAAAATGTAAAACTGATAAAACATTTGAAAATTCCACATAAATCACATGTGTGCTGCTGAGTACGGGTAATAAAAGTCGCGGCAACAGCGACTACGTACGTTCTTTCTCGTTTCGTCTGTTTTTCTCTATTGTGGCTATAATAATTATCCGAACCGATTCAGATTTGGGCCCCTGATAGATATGGTCTTTCTCTATGATTTTGCATTTTTCGTTTTTTGTTATATTCAAAATTGTGGACGCCACAGATGTGCGCCCTTTGTGGGGGCGGTATGCGTGGACGAAACTTTGAAACACTTTTCTAGGAGTGAGAAATCACATCAGTGCGGAAACAAAATTTGGTTTCTCGAGCTCTTATAGCGTCCGAGCAATGGGCGATAAACAAGACGGACGGACGGACAGACGGACGGACAGACAGGGCTATATCGACTCGGCTATTGATGCTGATTAAGAATATATACTGAATGTATACCGACTGAGCCTACCTCAGCCTGATGATATTGGACCTTACAAGTGGCGCCCGAGCAGGACTTTCTGGCAACTTTAAGGAAATTTCAAAGCCGACTTTTGGCAACTTTAAGTCCAGTACAAGAAAAACCTTAATACGGGCTACGTGGATTAAAGACCCACAGCCAACAGAAAAACAGAGAACAGAACAAAACTCACAAATCCAGTCACGAGTGCCACCGTGAAAGTATACGAAGTGCGCGAGTACCGAAAAAAAAACACACAGTGATCAAGTGCCCAACAACACCACAGAAACAACACAAGCACCTTGGAATCCCACGAAGAGGAGTCAGGCAGCGAACTCCACGCCGTAGAGGAAACCACCAATCCAGGCGTCAGCATCGGCTGGATCTACAAGCGTCGTCGAGAGGATTTGGAGGCCTTCGCCAAAGAATTTGGATTCAGCAGTGAAGGGACTGTCGACGAGATGCGTTGAACTTTGCCATACTAGTCGCCGGACCACTCCTGCCGAGTAGTTGGGTTCGCCTGGCGGAACTTGGAGCGACAATACGCCAGATTTCAGCTTGAAACAAGTCCCCGCTGCCCACCACCCCGGACCACTGTACCGCGAAGCAGGACCAAAAATCCCCAAAGTCCCCTTTCTTTACAAATCCCTCTACCATCGCTGAGAACGAGCCCCGACCACCAGTCGTAACAGCCGCCGATTTCCCAAGCTCCGCCGAAACTCCTCCTGTTAGCCCACGCAGAGCATTGCGCCAAAGTAATCGCAGCATACATAGACGTATTAGCTCCGCCTTAACCACATCGCACGCACACAGCGGAACGCAACCGCGGATGAGGCATCCACTTCAGCGGAGAGAGAATGACCCAATATCGTTTCTGAACCACTCGGGAAATGCGCACTCGTATGGAGGACACCAACCGAAGGCGCACTTCGGCCATGGCCGAGCTACAGGTAGCGTTGCACACATGGACATATTTCATTGGCCACGAGTTTCTTTTCGTATTTCCTGCCAGCACGGTATTTCGAACAACTGGACGACCAGATCCGGGGTCGCCAGCAAGCGGCAAGAGAAACGTTCAAAGATTACCTCATCGAAATATGGTGGCTACCATGCACCATGCCGGGTACTACCCAGTTATAGAGCCAAATCTACGAGATAACGATTTGCCAGGGCACCAGCTATGCGTGCGACGAGACCAATTTGGAAAGATTGTCACAGCTGGACACACGTTTAGCCTCAGAGTACGAGAGATCATACGAAAGGAAACAACATGACTTAACCCCCGCACCCATCGAAGTCACCAAAAAGACGCTAGGCCGGCAAGGCGCCCAGACCTAAGAGAAGGTGGCTCACCGGACGCCATTTCGAAAACCCTCATTTGGGACTCAGCAGACACACCCCCGAGACAGTTGTCGAATCCAACCAATGCGACGAAACGGGACTGATCGCGCAGCCTGTCGCCGGTGTGGTCAAGCTGGACACGCCGCCTACAACTGCACCCACCCCCCTCGATCCGATTCCGCTGGATGTGGAAAACGCGGCACCCGGACCACCGACTGCTGCCGCCAGCAAGCCACGTCGGGAAACCACGATACGTCCTCAACTAACACGGGATTAGCCGAAAACGACGCCTCACGCCAGACCCTGCGACTGGGCAACCCACTACACGTGAACGACGGCTGGATAGTGTGGCGATGGGTGAAGATGGGAGGACAAACAACAGAAGCCACATACGACACCGGGGCATCCCGAGATTTTTGTAGCGCCAACCTGGCCCGACAACTCCCACCAGCAACTCGTCCGCCACGCCTATTGATGCATGCGAGATCGCCACAGTTCTACTGGCGCACATTAAGCTGACGAGGTCCAGTTCCGAGAGATCCTTGCCAAAAACATTTCTACTGGCGCAAGTTAATGTCGGCATAGACAGCATTTGCCATCGTCCACGATCCACGCGGGCACCACGCTGCTAAAAAACATCACCACCCCACGCCAACGGCGCAGAGTTAACCAACCACGTAGACAATCGAACCAAGCAACAAGAAGCCATCCAACCGCAGCGACATGTCCCCGACCTACCACGCTGAATACGGAATCCAATACCGCAACATCACCACATGACACCAAAACCGGCGCAAGTCAGTTCTGACCAACCACGTCTGAACAAGCCCCGGTAACCAAGCAACAAAGCAAACGGAAGGCAAGTCCCGCGAGCCAACATGTCCCCGCGTCCAAGCCAACCACAAGGAATGCCCATAGCAAACAAACCACGGGGATCTGACACCCAAAAGGCGACAACCGCACCTGAGCAAGCACATGACCGACCAGGACAAAAGCAACCGGATACGAGGATCTCGCACAAGTAAACTGCAACAACGAACTTTGAACCTGGCGCTCGGACACTACGAAACAGGTCCAAGCCAGCCACAGAGCACCCCACGCAGCAAACAAACCAACGGATCTCACACATGAGACCCACGGACACACCTGGAGAGGCAAACACCCGCCCAGGAAAAACGACAACGGCACGCAATCTCGCGACAGGCCAAACGAAGAGGGAAATAGCCTCGCTAACCCAGGTCAAAAGTTCAGCCATCGAACCGATATCCACACCCCCCCCAACGGAGAAGGTGAACGGAATCGACAAGGATGAGCCCACCCGCCCCGAACAACGCCAACGGCAGCAACCGTGCGACAACCAAACGAAGAGTAAGCCCTAACGGAATCCAGTCATGATACCTTCCGCGGACCGGAATCGAAGGACCTGTCGTACGGCCGACGCCATACCGATCTTCGCCTAAACGAATACCTTCCGCGGACCGAACACCCCATGCCGCGTAAACGGACACACAATCCAACGTAGCGCGAAGACCATCGTCCCAGAAGACCCACGGAGCCCCGGAGAGAGACCCCGATCCCACCGAACACGATCCAGAACGTGGTCCCGAGGCTGCCGCCGACAGACAGGCACCACCACAGATCCAAGAATTTCTGGACACCGAACTTCCAAAGTTCTATTAGTAATCGACCCATCAAGCAGCGGGTACCCAAAGAACCTGTTAGAGCCCAGGGAGGATCATCGACGAGCAAGTCGATCAATTGATCAAAAAAATCGATTTACCAACATGGAACCATACGCAATTGCATATCTAGACAGCATTTGCCGTCGTCAGGACGAGTCTTCGAGGACCACCTACACAACCTGGATATGTCCTTCGCCTTCGAAAAAGCAAACCTGCGATAAACGCGGAAAAGTGCATCTTTTCCAAAGCTGAATCAAATATATTGGTCATGTCATCGGCGAAGAAGGTATCCACACGGACCCCGACAAGATTGCTGCCGTCAAAAGAACTCAAGCACCCACGAACCTAAAGGAACTACGTCAGTGCATCGGAATGGCATCCTGGTACCGAAGATTCGTGCCAAACTTTTAACTTCAGTAGTCCAACCAATGTCTCAGCTACTCAAGAAAGGACAAACAAGACATGGACCGCAGACAAAAGCGACTCTCTGACCAACAGGAACTGAACGACCGCTCCTGTACTTGCTTTTGCCCCGATTTCAACGTCAAGTTCTCACTACAAACCGATGCGAGCAACTCGCAAAGGCGCCGTACTCACGCAAGAGAGATCGAAGGAAAGCTGAACGCGTCATCGCCTATGTCAGCCGACGCCTGGAAGGCCGGAAAACTTTACTCCGCCACCGACAAGGAATGCCTCGCCGTCATTTTGGCAATCCGAAAACTACGCTGCTACTGGAGGATACCGGTTCGACGTTATAACAGACCATCTCGCGCTAAAAATGGCTGAACACTCTGGAGAGCCCCTACGGAAGAGTAGCGAGATGGGCGCTCGAACTCCAACAGTACCAATACGACGTCCACTATAGAGCGGGGAAACAAAACGTGGTTGCCGATGCCCCGTCCTGACAACCCCTGAGACGCTAGCAAGAAAGAGGGACGCAAAGAGGCTCGACGCCCGAAGGAAGGGATTCAGCAAACCAAAGAAGAACCCGATAAATACCCCGACTACGTTTTTCGAGAATGGAGAACTCTACAGACATCTGGGCCACGAGCCGACGATCGCTGACCACGTGTCATGGAAAACCCCAGGTCCCAAAGGACCGACGCCAAAGAGTCCTCAGGAGTGCCATGATCGGCCCAGCAGCAGGCACCTTGGCATTCGAAGACCATCACCCGGATCGCATAGCGATATTATTGGACCGCCGTATATCGAGACGTGAGGAAGTACGCGCGCAGCTGCAAGCCGGTGGGTAGGGATGCTCACCTGCAGGGCAGAGGAATCTTTGGCTACGTTATGTGTGCAGACTTCGTGGGGCCGCTACTCCGATCCAAACGAGGAAACACCATGCTACTGGCAGGTATTTTTCGACACCTTCTCGAAATGGGTCGAACTATGCCACCACTCAAAGGCATACCACAGCTTACGCTGGAGCCAGCTCAGTCACCCGGCGTACCGAAACGATTTGTCTGCGACAACGGACGCAAATCACGAGCCGCTCGTTTCGCATTTCTGGCTGTAAAACAACTGGCGTGGATCTGCAAGACACCGCACCGTACTGCCCCCAAGAAAAATCTACGGAACGGGCCAAATCGGACGGTGAAGACCATGATTGCACAATTCGTGTTGGACCAACAAAAGGTTGACTTGTTGAACCAACAAGGGATGAACTGGTACCGAGATATCACTGGCAATCAACCTGAGCGTCTCCGAAACAACTGGTTTCAGCCCCGCCTTCCTACTGCAATCGAAAAGAACCCTCGCCTACCTGGAGCACAATACGACGAAGTCACACAGGAACAGGAAGCCTTCCCCCGGACGCACAATAAAGCAACCAGACTCAAAAAGTATTCGCGATAATCCGAAACATACAGTGGGCGAGTCAAGAACAATGACGCCACTACAATCTCCGCCGCCGACAATGGCGTCCCACGGTGGGCTCATTGGTACTGGTCCGATAACATAACCCATAAATGCAGCCGTAGGCTTCGCTGTAAATCGGCTCCAGCGCATGACGGGCCATTTAAGGTCAAAGGTTTTACGTCGCAAATATCTAAAAAATATAAGGGGTTACAACACCCCGCAGTCGAAACCGTCTATAGCAGCAGAAATTCCAGCGCCACCGAACCAACGAACGATACACTACACCCGTAAACCTAAGAACAACGATTGTGTTTTACACAATTATATAGGCATGCACCGAAAGGATTAAGATAGAAACTGCTAGATGTGCAATAATTTCAAAAAACAAAACACGGATGTTTGTGATGGCAAATAAAAGTTGGACCATTCTTCATGCGAAAGCGGGGAAAAGTGTCCCACTAGAAACCCACTGACCCAAAAACCCCATTCCAGTGCATCCCAATCAATCGTCAAAACCCCACACCAATCACTTTCTCGTTTACCTCAGCTGGAGAACGACCAAATATGTTTAGGCACACCGGGTGGGCCAAAATTTAAATAGCGCGAGTCGCGATCATCTACAAAAGGTCGCCTAACCTATCGAAGCCAGCAGCATCTACAGTTCCTATTTGAGTTGGCGAATATCGACAAAACCAGAAGCGTGGAATAAATGAGGCGCTGTATATCGTATGTATATATTTTAAAGCGTCGCTTTCGATATAAACGTTTTATTTTGCAGGTCCGTCAGACCGATTTTTGGGTTTGTCGCCCTGAGATCAAAAGAGCTAGAACACCCAATTTTTATTTCCTGACAGAGTACCTGACAATTCGTGATAATGGAAGAGCTGGCTAGTGAAGGAAAAAGTAGCAGACTGTATTCTTGTGGCATCCAAAACTTCAGTTTCTGGACAAAAAGACGCAGAAGCAGAGAGACATGGACTTGTCGAATCAGAGGCTGCCGTCATGGGAAAAATTCTATTCTGGATTTTTTATGGAGATGTCAAATTCACTTGAAAATGCAATCAAAAATGCAAAGGATGATAGCCGATCAGGTTTATTCTCCGGAATCGCCCACATTTTTCTGCCTCGTGCGTAATGTGTCGTGAGAACTGATATTTCTTGTAGATTGGCAGATGCGAGGCAAAAAAATTTAAAAAATTATAAACTGATAAAAATTTTTTAAATCGCCAATGATCGTCAGGTGGAAATGAGTCTGATAAGCCTTGTTTTGTTTATTTGGCGCTATCGGGGACTTCACACGTTCCCTCCGTACTTGAAGTATAAAAAGGATACCGGGGCTTTTGGCATTTCGTTATTTATGCGTAACATCGAGAAGCGAATAATAAAAACCTCTCCAAATTCCCATGATTCCGATGGTTGACATGCCATTTGATTTCAAACGACTACAATTTCCATTCGTCATTTGCTTTTGTTTGTCGCCCATTTCTCGTAAATCACAAGGACAGTCTTTTGTGCCATGTCGCGCAATTTTTCGGACTTGGGCATCCGTTATTTTCACATGGTCAACTGCTAATCATGCAAATCGCTTACCGCGGTCTCTGAGTAGGAAAACTCTTCGGCCTCGGTAGTTCTGAAATTTGTATCAACAGAAAACAAAAGTATTGTTTTATCACAAAGCATTGCAATAAATAAAATATGCTATATCAAAATTATCATTGTTTAATTGCTGAATTAATTCCTAAGCATTGAATAGTTAACCTGCGAATCGGAGCTGGAGTCTTCTAGTAAAATATATATTCTTGATCAGCAGCAATGGCGCCTGGGCTTCCGTTCGATATATAGCCATGTTTCCTGTCAATCTGGTGGCGTTCGTTTTGTTTGTCGCCTAGTTCTCTTCAGACTACAAGCCCAAGAACAATCAAACACTCGGGCGTGATGTGCCCCAACACATCGTCACTACAGTACGGCCCAATCTTCGGACAAAAAAAGCCACGCATTCTGTCATTTCATGCATTTCAATGACTTTGGAAGACTGAGCACATCGTTTCCCAAATTTTATTATACATTCGACTAATTTTTTTTGAGTTTCCGTGAATGTCTCCTTCTAGTTTTTGTGTAGTTTTTGACGTCTTAGTTGCTGGAAACACTTCTAAAAGAATTTTGCTTTGAACTCTTCAAAAACGATGCTAACGGAAAGCAGATATCGGTGACTGAAAAGTCAAAAAAATATTGAATTGGTAGAACAAAATGTTTCAATTCGTAAAATAGCGATTAAAACTAAGTTCATGGCGAATGTCTCTGTGAGACGATTTTGAAAAAAAATCGAAAGACTGGAGAAGTAAAAGAGGACTCAAAGGATCGGGATCAAAAATCAACAAATATAAGGAAAGATCGTATTATTATGAGAACGACCCTACATAATAGATTTTGAAATGCTGTTGAGATAGCTTCCGAATGTACTTTCCGTATGTACTTTTGTAGCGGTGTGTGATATCACATCAGTTTTGGAAACAAAGTTTGATTGTTCTTGTTTTGTAGTCTGTGAGAACTGGGCGACAAACAAAAACGGCGATCATATTGACAGACGGGCTATATTTTCCAGGCTCTATTGCTGATCAAAATATATATTTTACTGAAGACCTGCGCGCTTCGCTGCTTACTTATTCAATGTTTAGGAATTCAATTGAAATTAAACAATGATAATTTTGATATAGCATATTTTTATTTATTGCAATGCTTTGTGATAAACAATACTTTTTGTTTTCTGTTGATACAAAAAACATACAAGGGGATCGCAAAACCATTACTCACACAAGCTTCGTTTACGTTGACCATGTGAAAATACTGGATGCTCCAGATTTTAAATTTGCAAAGAGCAACTGTTGGATTTATTAATAGTCCTAACAAAAACAAGAGATCTTCTCGCTCGAGGCAATTTTCAATTGCGTTGTCGGAATGTTGGGAATTTTTGGAATTCTCTTCGTATGGTCCCACAATTCCGAAACCGATCAGTTTTCTTGAAGTTCCCGAAAAATATAAATGCCACGGAGCCCTTGTGTGAAGTCCCCGATAGCGCGAGGGAATTTTTTTTCCGTTAGGCATCGTTTTTGAAGAGTTCAAAGTTAAAAAATTCGTTAGAAGTGTTTCAGTCAACTAAGACGTCAAAAACTACACAAAACTAGAAGGAGACATTCCCCGAAACTCTAAAAAAATTATGAATCGAATAAAACAAAGGGGAAACACCAGGCTTCAAAAGTCAGAAATGCATGAAAAATCAGAGTGCGGCTTTTTTTTTCGAGAACTGATTTCAAAATTATTTCCGTCCTTTCCGCCTTCACAAAGGACAAAAAATCTGAGGCAAAAACTGAAAATGCAATTTTGTAAGAATGACCATTTCTACCAGTATTGCCGATTGTTTACAATAATATACAACAGATAATGTAAATTCGAGAACCTGCATAAAATCTACATTCCAATGCACCCTCACGGTGCAGGAAATAAAAGTGTAGGGGACGTTTGGGCTGTTACAAAATTGGGTATTCTGTTACAAAAAATACTGGATCTCTGATCATAATATGATTTATTTACACTCAAGTTGTTCTTTTTCAATACGGGAAAACAGTTGATACACAAACATTAATGCATGGAACTTTGTTCCTAAAAATTACTAAATCGAATCGATTAAATTTTGAATATGCTAGCCGATATTACAAATTTGCCGAACTTAAATTAAATACAGACAATGCTTTCGTCTTTTTCTTCTTGACCAAACTCCTTTCCAGTTAGATTCAACTTGGATTTAGCAACATCACTTAGCTCCAAGCCCTCGACGATTTTCCCACTTTTCTTATTAATAACGACATCTGGAAAAAGAAAAAATAACGTCAACTTTGAGAGTTACGATTGAGCTTTTCGCACGTTCACAAACATACACCCATTGATACAAATGTTCCTGAGCAGGTACCATTCCACCAGTCTGCATATGATCGCAAGCGGCTTTACCCTGCTGACATTGCGGATGACATTTTACGAGCTGCAATTACAGCAGCCCCACGCTTTTGAACAGTTTCAACACGTCAGGCTCACTTGCAAGTATAAATTATCATCTACAGCATCAACGTCGAAGATTTTAATTTCACCAGCAATAACCACTTTTCCTTGTCCAGCATCTGGGTATTGAGTGGAAGAATGGTTGCCCCGACCGTATGTTCTTATGTCGGATATAGGAACTTTAGCGATTTGTTGCATTTGGGCCCATAGGCGATACATGATCTAATCTCGAGTCATTGCAGAAAAATTTTTCAGTGGAATGGACCTGGCGCAGTTTAGCACAAACAAAAGCATTAGTGTTGGCAGGGGTCCAACCACAAGAACTTTGACATCTTTTTTGCAAAATTTTCTGAGCTTGTCCTTGTGAAGAAAATTTTTACATTTGCTGACGGTAAATCTTTTCTTTTCCATTCCTTCTTTTCGTGGCATGGCATGCCTCTAGAGAGGCTGCTGCATCCTTGAACCCAACAGGATGGTTCTGTTGAGGTATAACTTAGGTAACAACGGCAACCCACAATCCTTTGCTAGTTCACAATGGAGATTCTTGGCCACCCAAGGACACCAACCATAGGTGGGAATATCCATAAATGCAATATAACAGGTTGTTCAGGTGAAAAACTTCTCCTCGAGCGATCATGTATAGCAACAGATAAGAGTTTTGACCAGCAGCTCAAAACAACAACACGAATTGGTTCGGCCTAAAATATAATAACCAAATTTTTTGTTTATTTAAATAAAAATCATATTTATGTTATGCAAGTTTATACGAAATTCGAAACTTTTGTAATTCTAGGAGACTACTCAACTACTGGAAATACTTAAAACTGGGACCGACATGTTTGATATCACAGGAATTTGAACGGAATCTTAAAAAAAAAAAACACTTATAGTCTCTACGAGATGAAGGCGCTCATCTGGACGAATGGGCAAAGCAGACGCGTTGGTGTGGGAGATATATTAAAGCGAACAATGCTCCTCAAATGGTTTTCTTCATTGCGGCTAAATTAATGATCCAACAATCCGAATTCGGGCCTCTGAAAATATGGTGAGCTTTCTCTATGCTGCTGCAGTCAGCATGTTTTCTTCTATCTACAAGGGGTGAACGCCACAGATGTACGCCCCTTTTGGGACTGGCGGGTCGAAATTAACGCCTAGCAGTAAATACTAAACAGTTTGGAAAAAATTAGGTTTCTCAAGCTATTAATCTTTTCGAGCAATGGGCGACAAACAGACGGACGGACGTACGGACAGACAGACATGATACAGACAACATTGAAACTTTCAATACTACTTGCTACTTATTTTTTTGGATGGGGTCAGAAAGTTTACCTTATCTGCGTTACACACATTTCCAATCCTACCAAATATACAATATGCCATTTTACTCTTCAAGTATTTATAATTTGGAATAGGATTGGATTTTGGGACTAGGTATTTTATATCTTATTTATTTATTTATATCTTATCTTATGAAATGTTACCCACAATTCGATTTGGTCAAACCGATTTATTAAAACTTAATATTAAGCAAAAAATATGATTGCGGTTCTATTTTGATCCAAAACAAACTAAGCAGATTGGTTTCATGTGTTTTACTCAAATGTGTTTTATAAAAGAAGAAGACGAGGTCCAAAGGAAAACATTTTTTCGTAAATCTGACTTTCATTTAACGAACCAGACTATAAGAGCATAAAGCAATCAAATTTTTTCAGACTGAAGTGACATCTCACTCTAGAAGTTTTTTTTTCCGTTTAGCCCCGCTTCCTTCCGCCTCTACAAAGGACACACATCTGTGGCGTCCACAATTTCGAAGATAACAGAAAATAATGCCGAATAATAGAGACAGACCATATTCCGCCTGCGGGGGTCTAAATCTGTTGGATCGGATCATTAGTATAGCCACAATAGAAAAACGAGGGCTGGAGTCGCTGTTGCCGCGACTCTACACTATACCCGTACTCCGTCCAGCACACGATTTGAGGGAATTTCAAAAGTTTTATCAGTTTTAAATTTTACATTTTTGCTACATCAGTCATCTACATCTACTTCATCTACATCATGTACAACACGTCACGTACACGTACCTGCACGAGGCCATCATGTTTGAGCCGTGAGTGTAGAGTGTGAGACAATCGAAGCAGCAGCCGCATGACAATCAACCCCTGAAAATTCATACATTTGGTTAATGCTCCGATACACAAAGGAGGGGGATTGACTAATGCCGAAAATTCATTTGATCATTGTGGCCAAACAATAATTGATCCGATCTGAACAAATTCATCTGGTAGATATGGTCATTTTCTACCATTTTTTTATTTCTATCTTCAAAATTGTGGATTTTCGTCTTTTGTGGGGGGAAGGGGCCAAAGTTTTAAAATAAACTTTGTTCCGAAGCGGTATCACAGGACCTCTGGGTAAAAATTTTGGTTGCTTCTAGCTCTTATAGTCTCTGAGATCGAGGCGTTCATTTTTACGAAAACCAAATTTACTCGTTTTTTGTGGAGTGCGAAAGGGAGGGAGCGAAGTTTTTGCGTATGTTTTCCTATTGTGGCTATATTAATGATCCGATCCGATTCAGATTTGGGCCGTTCATATAGATATGGTCTTTTTTCTATGATCTCCTGAATTTTAGTTTTTGTGCTATCTTCAAAATTGTGGACGTCACAGATGTGCGCCCTTTGTGGGGGCGAAGTGGGCGGGAAATTTTGAAACTTTTTTCTACATTTGAGATATCACTTCAGTTTGAAAAATTTGGTCCCTCTAGCTCTTATATCCTCCGAGCAATGGGCGACAAACAGAGACGGAATAACGGACAGACAGACAAATAGACATATGTACGGACAGATACCCTATATACTCGGCTATTGCGCTGATCAAGAACCGAAAACATTATGAACAAATTAGGATCTATTTACCACATCCACAACACGAGCAATATACCCTATCCATTTACGGTATAAAAATTGCAGCGAACATAGAGACAGCCCATATTTACCAGGGGCCCAAATCTGAATCGATCGGATCTACATAGCCACCGTAGAGGAAAAATATACGAAAAGATTCGCTGTAAAATTCTGACTTTTTAAAAAAGGAATTTGCATTTTGATTTTGTGCGTAGGAACTCAGAGACCATACTAGTTCGAGCATTTTACATTTTGCCAAGCGTCCTCGTGATTCGCAAATCGGAACAGTTCTTCAAAATTACGCCCCCGCCTACCGGACGCCCAAAAGACGAGTCTGTGAGCGTGAAGATAAAAACCAAAATGCAGAGGTTGTGCAGAACAACCATATCCCAATAAATGACATAATTTGGTGGGAGAGGGGAAATTGGATGCCAAAAAATTCATTTGATTTCCCAGGGCCGCCAATCGCGGGATCTTGAACCTCGTCATTTATGGGGATGATTGTACATTTTCTCTCTCACACGCACACTCACGCTTCCACAAGCAACCTCGTGCAGTGTACGTGTGTTGTTGTGAGATGTAGATGAATAGGTAGATGACTGATGTAGCAAAAACAAAATGTAAAAACTGATAAAACATTTGAAAATTCCACATAAATCACATGTGTGCTGCTGAGTACGGGTATAAAAGTAGAGTCGCGGCAACAGCGACTACGTACGTTCTTTCTCGTTTCGTCTGTTTTTCTCTATTGTGGCTATAATAATTATCCGAACCGATTCAACTTTTGGGCCCCTGATAGATATGGTCTTTCTCTATGATTTTGCATTTTTCGTTTTTGTTATATTCACGGGTTGTGGACGCCACTGGATGTGCGCCCTTGTGGGGGCGGAAGTGTGCGGGACGAAACATTTGAAACACTTTTCTCAGGAGTGAGAAATCACATCATTGCGGAAACAAAATTTGGTTTCTCGAGTTATAGCGTCCGAGCAATGGGCGCCGAAAAACAAGACGGACGGACGGACCGGACGGACAGACAGGGCTATATCGAACTGGCTATTGATGCTGATTAAGAATATATACTGAATGTATACCGACTGAGCCTACCTCAGCCTGATATTGACCTTACAAGTGGCGCCCAGGATTCAAAAACTTTCTGGCGCCTTTAAGGAAATTTCAAAGCCGACTTTTTGGCAACTTTAAGTCCAGTACAAGAAAAAACCTTAATACGCGGCTACGTGGATTAAAGACCCACAGCCAACAAAAGAGAAAGGAACAGAGAACAGAACAAAACTCACAAATCCAGTCACGAGTGCCACCGTGAAAGTATATGAAGTGCGCGAGTCCCGACAAAAAAAAACACACAGTGATCAGCGCCCAACAACACCACAGAAACAACTGGCGCACCTTGATGAATCCCACGAAGAGGAGTCAGGCAGCGAACCCACGCCGTAGAGGAAACCACCAATCCAGGCGTCAGCATCGGCTGGATCTACAAGCGTCGTCGAGAGGATTTGGAGGCCTTCGCCAAAAGAATTTGGATTAGTGAAGGGACTGTCGACCGATGCGTAGGAACTTTTTCATACTAGTCGGCGGACCACTCCCGCCGAGTAGTTGGCGGAACTGGAGCGACAATACGCCAGAATAGCTGGACGCCCCAATTCCCCGCTGCCCACCACCCCGGGTCCATCAGGCACCCAGAAGCAGGACCCAAAAGCCAGCTTACAAATCCCCATAGTCACTGAGAACGAGCCCCGACCACCGTTCGTCACGGCCGCCGATTTCCCCAGGCCGCCAACCACGGAAACTTGCCGCTCACCCACGCAGAGAGTTGTTAACAGCGATACACACACATAAACGGGCCCGACTAAAACCACATCGCACGCACAAAGCGGAACGCATCCGCGGATGGGGCCTCCAGTTCAGCGGAGAGAATGACCCAATATCGACGAGGGCGCTACTCGAGGAACGCGCAATCTCGTATGGAGTGGAACCAACCATTTATATATACTCGGGCCATGGCCAAATTACTCACAGACCGAGCTATCCATTGGTACCGTACCAGCCAACTACAATGTAGCTCCTGGGGATTCTTCCGCCAAGAGTTTCTGTCGTATTTCCTGCCAGCACGGTATTTCGAACATCTGGACGACCAGATCCGGGGCCGCAAGAAACCGGTGAGAAAACCGTTCAAAGATTACCTCATCGAGATACGGCTAGTCATACACCGCCGGGTACGATCCGGTTAAACAGCTGTACAGAATCTACAACAACGCTTAAAACAGGAATCCAGAATTTTATACGTGCGACGAGACGAATTGGAAAGCTTGTCACAGCTGACACGGCTAGCCTCAGAGTACGAAATCATTCACGACAGGGAGCACGAGATAGCCCCGCACCCATCCGAAGCGCATTTGTCAGAGATACCAGGCCGGCAAGGCGACCCATTGATCGAAGGAAGGTCTCACCGAACGCAAAACCATGACGCCAGTGAGACAGCGGACACATCCCGGAGACAGCCGTCAAACCCAACCGGTGCGACGACCAGGACGTGGCCCATCGCATGACCACCACGCCCACGATAACCCACGCACAGCCTGTCGCCGGTGTGGTGCTTACAGACATGCCGCCTCAAACGCCCCTCGATCCGATTCTGCTGGGAGTGTGGAAAACGCGGCACTCGACCATCGACTGCTGCCGCCAGGCCACGTCGGGAAACGACACGCGTCTTCGACTGACACGGATCAGCCGAAAACGACGCCCCCCAGACCCGCGACTAAGCCACTCACTACACATGAACGACGGCCGGATAGTGGCGATGCATCGCGATGGTGACAATAGGAGGGCAAACAACAGAAGCCACTATCGACACCGGGGCATCCGACAACTAGACAACTAGACAACAACTCCAACCTGAAAGATGCATGCATCCGCATACCCCTGGCCGACGACTCAGTCAGAAAATCACACAAGTTCTACTGGCGCACATCAAGCTGAATCAACGAGAGGTTCAAATCCCACTCCTGGTCCTACCAAACATGTTGGAACAAGTTATTGTCGGCAAGGACTTCCTATGTGCCATCGAAACGACGATCCAATGCGGCAATCCAATTACAATTCAACGTAAAGAGATCTCTGTCCCACGTCGACGCCACCGTCAGTTCAATCCAACCACGTACAAGTACATCGGAATGGCGTCATGGTACCGAAGATTCGTTCCCAACTTTTGCTACAGGTCACGCCTTACGCCTTGCCCCGACTTTAAGTTTAAGTTTTTACTACAAACAGATGCGAAGAACCTCGGCATAGGCGCCGTCCTCACGCAGGAAATCGAAGGAAAGGAATGCGCCATCGCTTATGTCAGCCGACGCTTGAACCAGGCCGAAGGAAACTACTACGCCAACGACTGGGAATTCCTTGCCGTCATTTGGGCAATCGAAAACTACGATGCTACCCAGAGGGATACCGGTTCTATGTTATAACCGACTATCTCGCGCTGAAATAGTGGGAACACTCTGGGAAAACCCCTCTACGAAAGAAAAGCGAGATGGGCGCTCGAACTCCAACAACATCCGTATGACGTCCACGCAAAGAGCAGGAACAAAACGTAGTTGCCGATGCCCTGTCTCGACAACCCTTTTGGAAACGCTAGCAAGGATCAAAGAGGACGCAACAACCTGCCCCTGCCTCACACACGAACGATTCAACAAACAAAAGAGAACCCGATAAATACCCAGACTACTTCTTCAAGAATGGAGAACTCTACAGGCATCACGAATTACGGTGCCGACGATCACGACTATGTGATGGAAACTATGCGTCCCAAAGGACCGACGCCAAAGAGTCCTGAAGGAATGCCATTACCAGCCCACGGCAGGTCACCTCTGCGTTCGGAAAACCATCACACGAATTGCACAGCGATTTTATTGGCCCAGCCTATACCGCGATGTGAGGAAGTACGTACGCAGCTGCTTGAGCTGTCCAAAGTTCAAGGCACTGCAGCGCAAGCCCGTGGGTAAGATGCTCACCCGCAGTGCAGGGGAACCTTTCGCCACACTATGCGCCGAATTCCTGGGGCCACTGCCCCGATCTAAACGAGGAAACACCATGCTACTGGTATTTTTCGACACCTTTCGAAATGGACCGAACTAGTGCCACTTTAAGAAAGCTACCACAGCTACCCTAGAGCTAGCTTTTTCGGGAACGCGTTCTAAGTCACTTCGGTGTACCAAAACGATTTGTCTGCGACAACGGAACGCAGTTCACCAGTCGCTCGTTTCTGCACGCTTTATGCAAACAGCCGGCGTGGATCTGCAACACACACCACCGTACTGCCCCAGGAAAACCCTACGGAACGGGCCAATCGGACGGTAAAGACCATGATTGCACAATTTAAAGAGGGTCACCAAAACACATGGGATGAGCTGATACCCGAGATTTCACTGGCCATCAACACCAGCGTCTCCGAAACCACTGGTTTCACCCCCGAATTCCTGCTACACGGGAGAGAACCTCGCTTACCTGGAGCACTGTACGACGAAGTCGTACACCAGGGACAGGAAGCCCCCCGGACACAGCACACGCGAGGGCAACTCGACTCAAAGAAGTATTCACGATAGTGCGGAACAACATCCAGCGGGCAAGTCAAGAGAAATACCGTCACTACAATCTCCGCCGCCGACAATGGCGCCCCACGGTGGGCTCACTAGTACTGATCCGCCAACATCACCTATCCAATGCAGTCGACGGCTTCGCTGCAAAATTGGCCCCAACATATGACGGACCATACAAGGTCAAGGGCTTCACGTCAGCAAATATCGTAAAATTGCACCACCCCGGCAGTCGAAAGCAAAAAGAGGCGAACTTAAACGACCTAAAAGAATACCACGACACATTGGACAGCGATTCCGCTGATGAAGCAAACGACGCCCACAGTACTACTGACACAGCCCAAAATATGCTGAATTCCGCTGAAAGAGCAAACGTAAGCAACAGCGCCATTGACCCGCTACCAGAGCGCCACGATACGCTGACCCATTGCCCCAGAGTAGAAACGCTGGCGACAGCGGAAATAGCAAACAAGTCGCGAAACACCGAAAGACAATAGAAAGAACACCGCCCCGGGACGGTATATAAATCTGGACCTAGAGCAATAGGCAACGAGTATACAACCACCTCCAACGGCAACATACCACCGGGACCATTAAGCATCACCATCAGCACCAACCCAAGATGCACATCACCATGCGACTATCCAGCCAGCAAGGAAGCCAGGAGGGACTGACGCCGCTGCTCCTCCTGTTGATCCTGGCCACCAGGACAGCTACCGCAACAACCGCAACAGTGAAGATCAGCGACTATTCGAACGCCAACCACATCCCCATCATTGACGACGACGCAGTCCTGTGGGAGAGATACGGATATCTCTAGCACACGACCAACCTGACGTCCTTCGTGCAGATACGTTGTAACGAACCTCGGGTCCGTTACATTCATACATATATTCATATTCATAGCACTAAGCTACTTTGTCATATAAGAACACAAAACACAATACCACGTACCCTATTTTGTAATCCCAAACCAAAACCACGAACACCATACACCCGGCACTGTACGCCGATCGATCTTTGCGGAAGCAACACACACGCCCCAATTTCCGCAGAGTTACACAACCCACGATTCCCACCAACTTTACCAGAATTTCAAAATCCACACTCAGGTCATTTCCCGGTGCAACCGAGTCAATGACCAAAGTGCCAAAACTACACAACTCATTTTCTCGGTACCACCGATGCAATGACCAGGTCAGTGGGACGCGCAGGAGAACTCGATACCACTTCCGTGACCACAAACTGCCGGACTCAGCCATCGAGATCGCCCTTAAATAGCCCGAGCCCTCGATCAATCCGGGCAGTCCATCGCCTACTCTACACAGTAACGGCAGTCCATCGCCTATCGTAAACAGTAACGGCAGTCCATCGCCTATCCTAAAACACGGCAGTCCATCGCCTACTCTACACAGTAACGGCAGTCCATCGCCTATCGTAAACAGTAACGGCAGTCCATCGCCTACTCTACACAGTAACGGCAGTCCATCCGCCGTGGCTACTAGAACAAGTCCAGAACAAGAACCACACAACACAAAGACAATTAAATAATTACAATAAAAGCATTAAAGAAAACCCATCAAAACAAACTCAACGAAGTGTCATCATTTTCTTCGCCGAGCGCGAACACAACTCCGGTGACCCAGAAACACATTGCCGCGCACACCAAAACTCAGGTGTCAGCGTTTTTCCCTTTCATCGCCCAGAGCGATTACCAAACTACCTACACGGTAGTCAGACTCGACGCCCGCTCCACTTTCGGTCTCACGGCCAAGCCCTGCCCTAAAGCTCCCGCGAACTACAAATTCCTTGTAGGGAAGAATCCTGACAGACTGAGCCTACCTCAGCCTGAGATAGGTTCTCACAAGTGGCGCAAACAAGTGCAAAAAACAAAAACAAACTACGGGACACACGCACCCCGAACCCACCACAAGGATCTCACCCACGAGACAAACCCCAACGAACTGGAACCCGCTCGACACAGGAAGCCCAGGTCCAAGTTCAGCCACAGCACCCATGCACCATTCCCTCAACGGAGAAGGTGAACCCACGGACACCCTCAGAGACGACCACCAGCCCCGAACAACGACAACGACAACGGCAGCAACAAAGCAACAACCAAACCACGAGGGAAACAGCCACGCAAACCCCTTGCTGGTCGGTTCCAGCCATCGAACTAAGATCCACGGAACATCTCCACTCGGAACCGGAATCTAGCCCGATGACTCCCCGAAATACCGACCGCAGCCCTGTCGCACCCACGGCCGACGCCACCCCGATCTTCGCCAACCCACTGGAGTACCTTCCGCGTACTGACGTGCCCACTGGCGCCATGCACCACGCCATGCCTAACACCACGTCCGAAATCTTCGTCGCCCAACCAAGTCGTTGCTGCGAAGACAGAGTCGTCACTGAGACCCGCCTGGCCACACATCGATCTGAGACATTACAACCCAGGTATACCGCCAGACCCACGAAGCTACGCCACCCACGGCCAACGCTAACCCGATCGTCGCCCACATAAGCGACTACCCAGGTAGGATCGAACCCCCCAGCGCGTTCGACACAACCATCCTTCCAGAAGAACCAAGCCAGCCAAAGGACCCCGACACGCCCGATCTCACCGAACCCGACCCAGAACTGATCTCCGATCCCTGGCCGCCGGACATGGCGCGCCACAGATCCAAGAATTTCTGGACACAGAACTTCCAAAGTTCAAAAATCTCCACGGCACCTCCAACATCGCCGAGCACACCATCGTCATGAGGGATAAACGACCCATCAAACAGAGGTATTACCCAAAGAACCCAGCCATGATGCGGATTATCGACGAGCAAGTCGACCAACTGATCCAAGAAGGGCTCATCGAACCCTCACGAAGCCCACACAGCGCCCCCATCGTACTCGTACGTAAAAAGAACGGCAAATGGCGCATGTGCGTGGACTACCGACAACTCAACGCTCACTCTATTCCTGACGCATACCCACTGCCCAGAATCAACTACATCTTGGAGCGCCTACAGAACGCACGCTTCATAACCACCCCCTCGACCTAAAGAACGGATACTGGCAAATACCCATGGCCAACGGAAGTAGAGAAGCCACCGCCTTCACGGTCCCCGGCAGAGGTCTATATCAATGGAAAGTGATGCCCCTTCGGATTACACTCTGCACCAGCAACATTCCAACGGGCCCTTGATACTGTGATCGGTGCCGACATGGAACCCTACGCATTCGCTTATTTAGACGACATTGTCGTCGTCGGACGAGACTTCAAGGACCACCTACACAACCTGGCAATAGTCCTCTCGCCTTCGAAAAGCGAACCTGCGGATAAACGCGGAAAAGTGCACATTTTTCCAAAACCGGATCAAATATCTTGGTCACGTCATCAGCGAAGAAGGTATCCACACAGACCCCGACAAGATTGCTGCCGTCAAAGAACTCAAGCCACCCACGAACCTAAAAGAACTACGTCAGTGCATTGGAATGGCATCATGGTACCGAAGATTCGTACCAAACTTTTGCTACAGTAGTCCAACCAATGTCTCAGCTACTCAAGAAAGGACAAACATGGACATGGACCGCAGACCAACAAGCGGCCTTCGACCAACTAAAGGAACTACTCACGACCGCTCCTGTACTTGCTTGCCCCGATTTCAACGTCAAGTTTCACTACAAACCGATGCGAGCAACCTCGGCATAGGCGCCGTACTCACGCAAGACATCGGAGGAAAGGAACGCGTCATCGCCTATGTCAGCCGACGTTTGAATCAGGCCGAAGGAAACTACTCCGCTACAGACAAGGAATGCCTCGCCGTCATTTGGGCAATCCGAAAACTACGCTGCTACCTAGAGGGATACCGATTCGACGTTATAACCGACCATCTTGCGCTGAAATGGCTGAACACTCTGGAGAGCCCCTACGGAAGAATAGCGAGATGGGCGCTCGAACTCCAACAGTACCAATACGACGTCCACTACAGAGCAGGAAAACAAAACGTGGTTGCCGATGCCCTGTCCCGACAACCCCTTGGAGACGCTAGCAAGAATCAAAGAGGACGCAACATCTTGCCCCTGGCTCACACGACGGATTCAGCAAACCAAAGAAGAACCCGATAAATACCCCGACTACGTCATCGAGAATGGAGAACTCTACAGACATCTGGGCCACGGAGCCGACGATCACGACTACGTGTCATGGAAACTTTGCGTCCCGAAAGACCGACGCCAAAGAGTCCTCAAGGAATGCCATGACCAGCCCACGGCAGGCCACCTCGGCATTCGGAAAACCATCACACGGATCGCACAACGATATTACTGGCCCGGCCTACACCGCGATGTGAGGAAGTACGTACGCAGCTGTGTGAGCTGCCAAAAGTTTAAGGCACTGCAACGCAAACCCGTGGGTAGGATGCTTACCCGCAGGGCAGAGGAACCTTTTCGCCACACTATGCGCCGACTTCGTAGGGCCACTTCCCCGATCAAAACGAGGGAACACCATGCTACTGGTATTCTTCGACACCTTCTCAAAATGGACCGAACTAGTGCCACTTAAGAAAGCTACCACAGCTACCCTAGAGCTAGCTTTTTCGGGAACGCATTCTAAGTCACTTCGGCGTACCAAAACGATTCGTCTGTGACAATGGAACACAGTTCACCAGCCGCTCATTCCGCCTGTTTATGCAAACAGCCGGCGTTGATCTGCAGCACACCGCACCGTATTGCCCCCAGGAAAACCCTACGGAACGGGCCAATCGAACAGTAAAGACGATGATTGCACAATTCGTGGAGGACCATCAAAACACATGGGACGAACTCATCCCCGAGATATCACTAGCAATTAACTCCAGTGTCTCCGAAACAACTGGATTCAGCCCCGCCTTCCTGCTACACGGGAGAGAACCTCGCTTACCTGGAGCATTATACGACGAAGTTACACCAGGGACAGGAAGCCCTCCGGACACAGCCCACACACTAAGGCAACCCGACTCAAAGAAGTATTCGCGATAGTGCGGAACAACATTCAGCGGGCGAGTCAAGAACAATCCCGTCACTACAATCTCCGCCGACGACAATGGCGCCCCACGGTGGGTCAACTAGTATTGATCAGACAACACCACCTCTCCAACGCAGCCGACGGTTTCGCTGCGAAATTGGCCCCAAAATATGATGGGCCATTCAAAGTCAAAGGTTTCGCGTCAACAAATATCGTCAAGTTACAACACCCCGGAAGTCGGAAACTGAAAGTAGCAAATATCAACGACCTGAAAGAGTACCACGACACGTTGGACAGCGACCCTGCTGAGGAAGCAAACGACACCAGCGATCACAACGACCCCCTGACGACGGAAAACCACCAATAGAAAAGCCAAAACACGTCGAAAGGATCCCGCCCTACGCCCGCAACGCAACGATAACGACAGTGGCCACTTGTAACTCCACCCGGAAGAAAGGGGGGGGTGTAACGAACCTCGGGTCCGTTACATTCATACACATATTCATATTCATAGCACTAAGCTACTTTGTCATATAAGAACACAAAACACAATACCACGTACCCTATTTTGTAATCACAAACCAAAACCACGAACACCATACACCCGGCACTGTACGCCGATCGATCTTTGCGGAAGCAACACACACGCCCCTTATTCCGCAGAGTTACACAACTCCACGATTCCCACCAACTTACCAGAATTTCAAAACTACACTCAGGTCATTTCCCGGTGCAACCGAGTCAATGACCAAAGTGCCAAAACTACACAACTCATTTCTCTGTACCACCGATGCAATGACCAGGTCAGTGGGACGCGCAGGAGAACTCGATACCACTTCCGTGACCACAAACTGCGGACTCAGCCATCGAGATCGCCCTTAAATAGCCCGAGCCCTCGATCAATCCGGGCAGTCCATCGCCTACTCTACACAGTAACGGCAGTCCATCGCCTATCGTTAACAGTAACGGCAGTCCATCGCCTATCCTAAAAACACGGCAGTCCATCGCCTACTCTACACAGTAACGGCAGTCCATCGCCTATCGTAAACAGTAACGGCAGTCCATCGCCTACTCTACACAGTAACGGCAGTCCATCCGCCGTGGCTACTAGAACAAGTCCAGAACAAGAACCACACAACACAAAGACAATTAAATAATTACAATAAAAGCATTAAAGAAAACCCATCAAAACAAACTCAACGAAGTGTCATCATTTCTTCGCCGAGCGCGAACACGGTGACCCAGAAACACATTGCCGCGCTCGCCAAAACTCAGGTGTCAGCGTTTTCCCCTTTCATCGCCCAGAGCGATTACCAAACTACCTACACGGTAGTCAGACTCGACGCCCGCTCCACTTTCGGTCTCACGGCCAGGCCCCTGCCCCTAAAGTTCCGCGAACTACAAATTCCTTGTAGGGAAGAATCCTGGACAGACTGAGCCTACCTCAGCCTGAGATAGGTTCCTCACAACGTAGACCAGGTAGAACAGGCCACCAAGTTATTCGCCGCCGATCGAGTAGCCCCCGTGTGCTCACCACGGACCTCGAGCACATCCGGACCTTGTTGGTGACATAAGAGATACAAGGTAATCGCCGGAACACCCGACTTCAGCGACTGGGAGCAGCTCCGCTTCAAGCAGGGGCAGCTCATCGAGTCCGAGGCTAAGCAGATTGGCATAAACTCCAGGATGCAGACCCGGCTGAACGAACTGACTGAGTACATGAACAATCTCGTCAGGGCCGGAGACACGGAGCGGGTGCAACTGGCCGAGACGATCCTGGCCAAAAACCGAAAAGTCATCGATGACTTGCAGAACCTAATTCTAGGGTTGACGCTGGCCAAGATCAACGTCATCAGCCCGAACCTCCTGGACGGCACAGAAATCGAGGAGTTCAACGAGCAAAGGCTAGACAACATCCGCCTGGTGGACCTGCTCGAGGTATCAAAGGTCAGCGTGTTTCAGAGTCGCGACCTGATCACATTTCTGATCAAGTTCCCGAAGCCCACACTGGTATGCCGGAAAATGACGATCTTCCCGGTCCAGCACCAGCAAACGATCTTGGACTTCAGCAAAGGGAACACCGCGGCCGAATGCGGAAGCAGAGCAATCAGCGTCACAGACTGCGAGACGACCATCGGATACACATTCTGCAAGGAGCAGAAAACTCCCACCTGCGCCCAGAAACTAGCAGCAGGAACGATCGCACACTGCGGACGCTGACCGAACACCTGGACACCGTCACCATCGTGGATCACAGTACGCTGATCATCAACGAGGCCACTATGGTTGCAACCGACAAGGCAGGCGACACTCAGACGCTCACGGGGACATACCTCGTCACGTAAGCGAACCGGATCTCTAAACGGGACCTAGTTCGTCAATCAATCGAGGTGCCTCCAGGAAGAAGGCAGCCGTCTCCCGCCATGGTGAAACTAAACATCACCGGGCACGAGGAGAAACTAAGCATGCCCTTCCTTCGGATACTGAGCCTGGAGAATCTTCGGCACATCGAGCGACTGACGACGAGGCACACAACCTCCCACCTCCTCACCCAACATCGCCAACCACCATGGAGCACACCATAATTATTGTCAGCTCATCGGATGAGGAGTCCAGGGACTCCACTATTTGGTCCAGGAGCTCCTCCCCCCGTTCTACGACCGCGAGCGACACTTACGAACGAGGAGTCGAGCGGCAGCCGGAGCACCATCCCCGCAACGGACACCGAGGACACCCAGGACAGCTGGCGCCAGTCGACGACGGACGTCGACGCCATAGACCCCGAGGCGAGCGACTCGAGCTACGGGTCAAGCCACCACGCCGCCACGTGGCCACTCCAGGAGGACTCGAGAGAGGCATCGCCACAGCCGAGACCAGACCACGGTACAGGCGACGAAGATACAGACGATACCCATCTATGCAGCCGCCGAACCTCCCGGTTCCCACGGGAAAACCTATGGTCGCCACCACCCGCCGCCGCAACCGCACCATGCACCAGGAGGTGGTCGGCCTCCAGTGACGATGGACTACAGGAACCAAGGACCCCGTCCTATTCACCTCGACCACCCCTCTCACCGGAGCTGGGCCACTATACGAACTACGAGGAGGACAGCGAGGCCTGGGACGACTACTCACCGTTCGCAACACCAAGGTCATCCCCCCCACGCGAGCGGCGAAGAGCCCGCAAGCAATCACTCACCTTTCACCACGCCAGGTTCGTCGTCGTCAGCATCAATAGCCGAGTCGATATAGCCATGTCTGTCCGTCCGTCTGTCTTGTTTGCCGCCCATTGCTCGGACGCTATAAGAGCTAGAAAAACCAAATTTTGTTTCCACTTCTGCCCCCACAAAAGGCGCACATCTGTGGCGTCCACAATTTTGAAGATAAAAGAAAACGAAAAAGAAAAAAAATGCAGAATCATAGAAAAAGACCATATCTATCAGGGGCCCGAATCTGAATCCGATCGGATCATTATTTTAGCCACAATTGAGAAAACCATTTCGAAAAACATAATTCGCTCTCTTTCGCACTCACACAAAAAACGAGTCGATTTGGTTTTTCGTACAAATGAATGCCTGGATCTCAGAGACTATAAGAGCTAGAGCAATTAAACTTTCTGTTAAGATTCCTGTGATACCAAAGCTGAACAAGTTTATTTTAAAAAATTCTTCCAGCCCCCTTCCGCACCCAAAAAAACGAAAGTCTACAATTTTGAAGATAGGAAAAAAACGAAAATGTAGTATTGTAGAGAATGACCATATCTACCAGATTCCCGAATTTGGTTCAGATCGGATCATTATTGTAGCCACAATGATGAAATGCATTTTCAGCAGCAAGTCGTCTTGCGGGGGTTGCCCCCCGCAACAAAATATACATTTTTATTAGGGTTGATTCTCTCTCACACTCACACTGACGCTCTTCCTGAGAACTGCTGTAGATGTAGATGACAGATGCAGCAAACAAATGTAAAATGTAAAAACTGATAATACATTTGAAAATACCACATATATCACATGTGTTCAGACTGAGTACGGGTATAAAAGTAGAGTCGCGTTTTCAGCGACTCCGTACGTTCTTTCTCGTTTTTGATTTTCTTCTTGAAACTTTCCCATTGCCTCCACTCAAATACTTCGTTAATGGCTTGGCAATTGTCGCATAATTTCGGACGAACTTTCTGTAGTAACCTGTTAACCCTAGGAAACTGCAAAGCTCTCGGACATTTCTCGGAATTGGATATTTCCACTTCCGCCCCCACAAAGGGCGCACATCTGTGGCGTCCACAATTTTAAAGATAGTAGAAAACTAAAAATGCAGAATCACAGAGAAAGACCTTATCTATCAGGGGCCTAAATCTGAATCAGATCGGATCATTAATATAGCCACAATAGAGAAAAACATACGAAAAAACTTCGCTCCCTCTCTTTCGCACTCACACAAAAACGAGTCGATTTGGTTTTTTATATTTTGTGTAGCCTGGATCTCAGAGACTATAAGAGCTAGAGCAACCAAACTTTCTGCCAAGACTCCTGTGATACCAAACCTGAACAAGTGTATTTCAAAATTTCGCCCCGCCCCCTTCCACCCAACAAAAGACGAGAATCCACAGTTTTGAAGATAGAAAATACCAAAAATGCAGTATCGTAGAAAATGACCATATCTACTATCTGTCTAATTTGGTTTAGATCAGATCATTATTGTAGCCACAATGATGAAATGAATTTTAGCAGCGATTTCCCCTCTCCAACAACGTAAGTCATTTATAGGGGTTGATTGTCGCTGCAGATTCTCTCACACTCACGCTCACAGACTCTGTCTCGTGCAGTGTACGCGTGTTGTTGTGGGAACTGATGTAGATGTAGATGACAGATGCAGCAAACAAATGTAAAATTTAAAATTTAAAAACTGATAAAACATTTGAAAATTCCACATCAATCACATGTGTACAGACGGAGTACGGGTATAAAAGTAGAGTTGCGTTCACAGCGACTCCGTCGTTCTTTCTCGTTAAAAATATTATTATGTCATCCATGTAATCATGGCAGGTTTTTCTTACTGGCTCTCTAAGTATGTCGTCCATTGCCCTTTGAAAGATTCTGGGTGCGTTTGTCAATCCCATGGGCATTATTAAAAATCCTAATTTACCGTTATTTATCGAAAAGGATGTTTTTTCTATATCTGATTCTCTCATCAATATCTGGTAGAATCCTGATTCTAAATCAATTGTTGAAAAATACTTTGCTTTACCCAAATTGGAAAGAATTACTGAAGGATCCTGCATGGGATATCTGTCTGTATTTTCATTCAGTTTCTTAAAGTCTATTACCAATCGGTGTTTAGGAGTTCCGTCATAATTTACCCCCTTTTTGGCACTACCAATACAAGGGAATTGTATGGGCTCTTACTCGGTCTGATTATACCGTCATCTATGATCCGTCTTGCAATGATTCGGTCAATGGTAGGAATTTATTCCTTACTTTTGAGTAAATTTATTTACTGAATTTTCATTGTTCAATATTAACTTTTCTTCTTTCCCATTGTACCGTATCGTACCATTTCCCGTATCAATCTTAGCTCCGATTCTTTTTAGTAGGTTATACCCTATTAATAAATCTGAATCTAGCCCATCAATTTCATAAAAATATGCTTAGTATTAAAATATAGTTATCCAGTGGTAATATTTAATTATGGTGTATCCGTTTACGGTGGATACCTTTTTATATATTGGAGGTTCATTTTTATTATTATAGATTCCGTTTTTTATATAGCAAGAAGTTGCAACTGTATCAATCAAAACTTTCAACTTTTTCTTTAATTATACCCGTACTGAAGAGTAAAAGGATCTATTGTATTTGTGGTATTTGCTGTCTGTCCGTCTTGCTTGTCGCCCATTGCTCGGAGGCTATAAAGAGCTAGCGCGACCAAATCTTTTTCCAAACTGATGTGATATCTCACTCCTAGAAAATTTTTTCAAAATTTTGCCCCGCCCACTTCCGCCCCCAAAAGGAGCACATCTGTGGCGTCCACAATCATAGAGAAAGAACATATCTATCAGGTGCCCAAAAATGCAGAATCATAGTGAAAGACCATATCTGCAGTATTGTAGAGAATGACCATATCTACCAGATTCCCGAATTTGGTTCAGATCAGATCATTATTGTAGCTACAATGATGAAATGAATTTTCAGCAGCTCTTTCAGCGTTTCCCCGCGCCCGATTCCAGTCATTTATGGGGTTTATTGTCGCTACAGGTATAAAAGTAGAGTCGCGGTTACAGCGACTCCATACGTTCTTTCTCGTTTTGTGTCTTGTCTCAGGATGTAGGGTAAGCCTACTCCTGTGTTTCTCCTAAAAAAATGGTCGTCTTCGATATTGTTTAACCGCATAACTTTGTTTACCGGTTGGTTAACAGTAGCAGTTGGTTGCCTTTTATTTTTGCGGTTGGTTTTGCTGAGTGTACTGTTCTTCTGTTTTTTTATTTTGTTGCCATTTATTCGGATTATAATTGTTATAATTATGATAGCCCTGATTGTTGTATCTAGGCCTATTCTGCATCTGTAAGGATTCGTCTACTTCCATCGGTTCTGGTCTGTTCTGTTGTGGTCTATATGAATTCCACTGATTCTGATTATTATTTTGGGGATTATTATATCTGCCTTGATTCCAAGTATTATTAAATTGGTTATTGTTTAAACCTTAAGTTATTAGTATTAATTTGATTTATATTATAACTATTTTTGTTATTCTGTCTGGGTTTATTATTTGAGTAATGTTGCCCGTATGAATTTGACTCATAATTCTTCCGATGGGGAGTTTGCGTAATTATTCGCGAATTGGGCCCTCATATTATTACTTTCTAACTCCTGAGCAATAACCATTGCGTTTGGTAAGTCCGGAGGATTCATTGAGAAGATGGTGTCGTCAATATGACCGTTAAGACCTGTTATAAAGACCTTCAATGCATTTTTTCGATGCTTCAGATGTAATTGGGTTATTCCTCCCATGTGTCATAATTGTTTTGTTAATTAATAGAGTTAATTTTGTATTCACCAAATTATAGAATTCCATAATCGACAGTTTCCCCTGACTTATTATACTTAAGTCATGCTCTAGAATATGAATTGGTCGCTTGTCAGTAAAATCTAGTCTTGCCGTTATGGAGGTTTTCGTTATGAGTTAGGGCATCATTGGCAATGCCTGTAATTTTATTTCGAAAAATTGATAATGCCGAAAAAGTATCGTTCACTTCCCTTTTTGTATTGTAATGATCTCATAAGATCAATTTCTTCTACCTGATAATCTTCAACCTTATTTATATTGTGACTTAATTGTGCCTTTAAAACTCACGATCTCATTCTTTTAAAGGATTCAACTCATTATTAACAATTTGTGATATTAAATCGCTTACGTTAATCGACTGGCTGCTAGAAGCCACTGTAGGTAAGGGTGGAGTCATGGTGAGAATTCTTTCAAAATCGTTAATTAAATCTTCCACCTTGTTTGTTTTTTTTTAATTTAATTTTTCGCAAAATTTTTTTTACTATATATAAAAATAAGTCGGGTTTTCCTTTTGACCAATAACTCCAGAACGCACGAACCGATTTCCACGGTTTTGCATAGAGGGAAAGGTCTTTTTCGGGCTCCGTGAGGTTTATAGCAAAAAAAAACTCACGAAAAATTTCAACAGAAAAGCGGAAAATGCATTTGTATTATCTACTATATACTACATACAGCGCAATCTCTGATACATAGCATGTACTACAAACCAATATTTTAAGTAGGCGCCGGTGCGTGATACATTGTTTGACAGCTACCATTGTTCTCTGCTCAGTTAATTTCATGTGACAAACCGGTATTGTGTTCACTGTAAAACGAAATTAAAAAAGTTATTCGTTTCCTTACATTTCTTTGGAAACCATCAAATCAATCACGTGTATTGTGAAAATTTTTATTCAATTTCAACAGCAGGCATTTGTCTTTAAGGTGGTAGTTGAACTGTGTAAATTATAAGGATCGTGCATTTGAGGTTAAATTCACCAACCTGTCCACAGTCCAAAATGCCTAAAAGGAGTACGTGCGAACATCGGCCGCCGCGCAAGACATGAAAAGCCAGCAAGTGTATTCAAGACAGCAAAGCGAAGAAAGACAAAATATAATAAGAGAAAATTCCCGATTGGGACAGCGCGTGAGGACACGAAGATCATACAATCGCTTGGCATTCCAATATGATCCCACTGCGAACTACAGTGATGATGAAAAATTTAGATATTGGACCAATGACGACTATATGCCGATATTGCAATGCGTTAAAGTTCAAAAAGAGAAAAAACGGATGGATTGTGCTGCGCAAGTGGAAAAGTCAAACTGGATCCATTACGCTCAACCACCACAGCCACTGAAACCATTGTTCGATGGAAGTGATCCCGAATACAATAACTGCTTTCGCATGACTTCCTTTGGAGCTAATATCATTCGAGAAGGCAGCTTCATGCCGACTTGCAAGGTAAAAGATACAACACAAATAACCAATGTCACACCAACACAATGAATTGCAACACGTAAAAAACTACATATACACCACACACTACACCATCACACGATCAGAAGTTACACCGTATTCTTCAACAAATGATTTTTACAATTACAGATACAAGGACAAATATATCATTTGCATGGTTCAATGGCACCAACACCAGATGAACCGCATCAATTTCGCAAATATATTTCATTTCGTCGATGGTGGATCAGCTGAATGTGCGGTGCAATATACAGGAAACACAACAGTTAAAGAGACATTTTATTGAACTAGTTGCAAAGCATTTTTCACGCTAATAATGCTGTGGTTAATATGTTCAAAACAGCATTGGAACGAATGCCATCGGATACATTGTTTGACTCATAGGATTGATTGACGGATGACGGATGATGATGACGGATTATACCCCAACAGGTGAACATGTGCGAAGATTCAAGGCACCCACCGTTAATGATGTTGCTGCAATTATTTTTGGCGATCCAAATAAATCGCGAGACATTGTCGTTCAGCGAAGAAGCAATATCATGCATCGTGTAAACGAGACAATTGAACTGTGAAATTATCAGATTTATGCTTGGTTAAGTCAACGAGCAATTCTTGCCTAAAAGAATAATGAATGATACACGCACTGAATTTCACAATTTAATCAAAAATTGCTGACTGTTTGGCGACATATTATACAAATCTGTTGATTCCATAACAAATCCCGATGATGTAGTAAATTATCCAACGGAGTTTTTGAAATCTCTGGAGTTACCAGGATTTGATCCCACATAACTTTGCAATTTAAAATTGGTATGATATTGCGTAATTTGAATCCACCGCGACTTTGCAACGGTACTCGACTTTTGGTAAAAAGACTTATGCCGATTTTGATTGAGGAAACCAATATTAACGGAAAGTACGCAGGTGAAATTGTATGTATTCCTCGAATACCAATGATTCCGACTAACCTTCCGTTTGACTTCAAGCGATTTCAATTTCCAGTTCGCCTTGCGTTCGCAATGACAATTAACAAGTCGCAAGGCAAATCGCTTAGTGTTTGCGGGATAAATTTAGAAAATCATTGTTTTTCACATGGGCATGCTTTGCGTGTTCACGAGTTGGGAAACCATCCGCTTTGTTTGTGTTAACGTCAGACCAAAAACAAATGAACGTACGGAGTCGCTTCGAACGCGACTCTACTTTTTATACCCGCACTCAGTCAGTACACATGGTTTTATGTGGAATCTTCAAATGTTGTATCAGTTTTACATTTCACATTTTACATTTGTTTGATGCATCTGTCATCTACATCTACATCAGTTCTACAACAACAGACGTACACTAACGAGACAGAGCGTGCGAGTGTGAGTGTGAGAGAATCAGCAGCAGATATCAACCCTAAAAATAAATGTATATTTTGTTATGGTTGCATTGGGGGTGGGGCAGCTCGATGCTGAAAATTCATTTCATCATTGTGGCTGACGGATAATGATCCGATCTGGACCAAATTCGGGAATCTAGTAGATATGGTCATTCACCTACGATATTGCATTTATCAATTTTTTTCTATCTTCAAAATTGTGGATTTTCGTCGTTTTGTGGGGGCGGAAGGGGCGGGGCAAAATTTTGAAATACATTGTTCAGGTTTGGTATCACAGGAGTCTTGGCCAAAAGTTTGAATGCTACAGCTCTTATAGTCTCTTTGAGATCCAGGCGACACAAAATACAAAAACCAAATCTGTTGATTTTGTGTGAAATCGAAATGAGGGAGCGAATTATTTTTCGTATATTTGCCTCTATTGTGGCTATATTAATAATCCGATCCGATTCAGATTTGGGCCCCTGATAGATATGGGCTGTCTCTATGATTCCGCACTTTTTTTTAGTTTTTGTTATTTTTAAAAAAATTATGGCCGCCACAGATGTGCGCCTTTTGTGGGGGCGGAAGTGGGCGGGGTGAAATTTTGAAAAACTTTTCTAGGAGTGAGATATCACATCAGACTGGATAAAAGTTTTGGTTGCTCTAGCTCTTATAGCCTTCGAGCAATGAGTGAAAACAAGACGGACGGACAGACAGAAAATCAATTACCACAAATACAATGTTACCATTTGGGAAAACCATCCGCTTCGAGTACGGGTATAAAAACAACGAGAAAGAACGTACGGAGTCGCTTCGAACGCGACTCTACTTTTATACCCGTACTCACTCAGTACACATGTGATTTATGTGGAATTTTAAAATGTTTTATCAATTTTTACATTTTACATTTTTTGCTACATCTGTCATCGACATCTACATCTACATCATCTACAACAGTTCTCACAACAACACACGTACACCGCACGAGGCAGCATGTTTGAGCGTGAGTGTGCGTGTGAGAGAAGCTGCAGCAACAATCAACCCCAATAATTGACTTACGCTGCAAGAGGAGGGGGGGATTGCTGCTGAAAATTCATTTGATCATTGTGGCTACAATAATGATCCGATCTGAACCAAATTCGGGAATCTGGTAGATATGGTAATTTTCTACGATGCATTTTTAGTTTTTTCTATCTTCAAAAGGGTATATTTTCGTCTTTTGTGGGGCGTAACAAAGATTTTGAAATACGACCATATGTTATAGGTTTGGCATCAACGGAGTCGATATTGCCCTGTCTGTTCCGTCTGTCCGTCTGTCCGTCTTATCCGTCTGTCCGTCTTGAGATCCAGGCGAAGGCTAAAAAAGATAGAAAACCAAATCGACTGATTTATTCTGAGTGCGAAAAAAGTTTAAAAGCGAACTTCCGCCCGTATATTTGGCGCACATTGTGGCGTCCACAATTTTAATGATCCGAAAATCCGATTCAGAATCATTTGGGACCCTGATAGATATGGGCAAATCTAAATGATTCTGATCATTTTAATTTTGACAAAAACATATTCGCTCCATCAAAATTTCGCCACAAAAATGTGCGATTTGCCTTTTGTATTTTGGAAGCCTGGATCTCAGGGACTATAAATTTTGAAACAAACTTTTCCAAGAGTGTGATACCAAACCAGAACAAGTGGATTTAAAAGTTTGCCCCGCCCCTTAGCACAAAAGACGAAAATCCACAATTTTGAAGATAGAAAAAAAGAAAAATGCAGTTTTGTACAGAATGACCATATCTACCGGATTCCCGAATTTGGTTCAGATCGGATAATTATTGATGCCACAATGATCAAATGAATTTTATACGAGCTGTTTCCAGTTGCGGGTCATTTATTGGGGTTGATTGTTGCTTCAGCTTGTCTCACACACACACTCACGCTCAAACATGCTGCCTCGTGCAGTCTACGTGTGTTGTTGTGAGAACTGATGTAGATGAGTAGATGTAGATGTCGATGACAGATGTAGCAAAAATGTAAAATGTAAAAACTGATAAAACATTTTAAAATTCCACATAAATCACTGAGTACGGGTATACCCGTAGAGTCGCGTTCGAAGCGACACATGTTCTATCTTCAAAATTGTGGATTTTTGTATTTTGGGGGCGGAAGGGGGCGGGGCGAAATTTTAAATTTGTTCAGGTTTTATCATCAGGAGTCTTCAAAAGTTTGGTTGCTCTATCTTATAGTCTCTGAGATCCAGGCGACACAAAATAAAAAACCAAATCGTCGTTTTTGTGTGAGTGCGAAAGAGAGGGAGCGAAGTTTTTCGTATATTCTCCTCTTTTGTGGCTATATTAATGATCCGATCCGATTCAGATTTGGGGCCCTGATAGATATGGTATTTCTCTATGATTCTGCATTTTTCGTTTTCTGTTATCTTTAAAATTGTGGACGCCACAGATGTGCGCCCTTTGTAGGGGCGGAAGTGGGCGGGGCGAAATTTTGAAACACTTTTTTGAGATACCACATCAGACTGGATAAAAGTTTGGTTGCTCTAGCTCTTATAGCCTCCGAGCAATGGGCGACAAACAAGACGGACGGACGGACGGACGGACAGACGGACGGACAGACATGGCTATATCGACTCGGCTATTGATGCTGATCAAGAATATATATACTTTATACCTTTTTCACACACATCCACTTTTACCACAAATACAATATACCCTAAAGTACGGGTATAAAAAATGTGGTTTACCAAAGAGCACTTCAATGAAACGGATAATTTGCGAACACGCATAACGCTTCGATTCAGTATTTACTTTGTATTCACTTTCATTTACTTAGAGAAGTTCAACTAAAAAACAGTTCATTTTTGTAATCGAAATGAATTCATTACTATTGTGAAATGAAATACAATTTTTCCTTTTCAAATATAAAACAAAAAAAAAATTGTTTTTCATCTTTTAATCACCAAACGAAATGTTACATAAAACGAAGCCATCTGGTGGCGAACCGGAGTTCGCCGGGTTTGCTAGTATTCTTATGAATATAAAACTATAATATAACAGCTCACTAATTGTCTTCTTAGTTTCCTTGGTTATGGGATGTCTTCTTTGGGTTTGATGATCCGTTTGGGGTCGTCCTTCTTACGGGTTTAAAATGTATAGCGATTGCTCTCAGCTCTTCCTTCGATTTATTTTTACGGTTGTAAGTGTATACCGAGGATTGCCCTCATGTCTTCCTTCTAGTTGAATTTGTATTTAAGTTTGTATTTGAATTTGTATTTACATTGTTCAGCTTTTATTTGTCCGTTTGATTTTTAATTCTTGTTTGATATTTGTTTTTGAGTGTATTAGTTTTTGGCGCAGTGCGTTTTCTTTGTAACGATCACTAATTAACGGGTTGTTGCAAACAAATGAGGATTATTGCATTTATTGATTTCCACCTTTAGCTATTTTCACGATGCAAACACTTTTTACACTTTTTTCCGAGCGGCGCGCATTCCCTTTTTGTTTTCGAAAACTGTTTTGTTTTAAAACTTATTTCTGGAATTTTTAAGATAGCACCGCCCCACGTTGGGCGCCAATTAATAAACCGCTTTGTGAATTGAATAAAAATATATGTTTTATTTTTTATTACTTATTATTCACTAGTTTACACAACTTGCTTAGTATCGAACTTTTTTATCACTGCACTCTCTATCAACTCATCTATTCGGATCTCAAAACGAACCGCTGGCCAAGGGCCGATTATCTGATAATCAAACCTCGGTTTAAGAAAATCTGGGGGCTCGTTAAGAGTTGGGCAAGAGATGGACTCAAGAGAGTCGGAAAAATAGAATGATGAAATTATCGGCTCGATTGTGAAATTCAATTAAACAGCTTCCTTTGCAATTTTAGGCCTCGCCGGGTGCCGACCGGATGCTAATGTTTACATTTGGGGGACCAGCTTCGCAGTTGGAACTTTAATAAGGATGCTAATGTTTACATTTGGGAGACCAGCTTGCAGTTGGAACTTTAATAATCAATGACCGCGGCGCAATTCGAACTTAATAAAGAATTATAATTGGAGTGGGGAAGATATTGAAGAACTCTGGGTTTAGTGGGAAAGCTGAGTGAGAAGTTCCCAGCTAGAAGTTGTTTACAAATTGGCTAAGTGCCTGGGATCTTGGGTTGGATAACTTGTACGCACTGATAACCAATAGTTTTTGGTAGATAAAAAATAACAATATAATATCAATATACTATATATAATGAGTAATTATATTCCGAACAAGAACAAGAAACGAGAACGACAACAATTGAATGTCGAGGCACGACGTGTAAATACTCTAAAGAAACAGGGTAGCGCGTCACTTGGCTCTCCATTGCACAGCAAGCAATGGTTAAAAGCGAAAGCGAGAGACAATGTTATATTATATGTTATACACCGCGTCTTGGATTAACGGACCAACGAGTGGCGAAAGGGGGGGCGACAGTGATTGCAGATAACATTATACAAATATTTACTTGTGTGTCCAAATAGTGGTTCGATAGAGTTTAGTATGGTTTGTATGTGCAATATGGGGTTATGTATATAGTACATATATGTATGTGCACTACTTAAATGCATGCAATCAACTCTACTATATATCATACGTCTGTTCCAAGAATTGAAAGCGAGGTGCAATTTTTCAGCACAAGACAATTTATGAGTATTTACGAATGTCTTCGACTCTAACTTTCAATTTTTCGCACAAATACCTCAGGTTCTGCTTGCTCTTGGAGTCCACTTTCCTCTCGCGCTCGTTGTGATCTCCTATTGCCATTTATGTAGATATTTATGTAGCAGCGATGAGTTGGATTGCGCGGCCAACACGGTTATTTTAGCCAGGCTTTTTAAAAAAAAAAACACTGAGGATTTGGGTAATACGCCAGATTCCAGAGTATGGAATTTACACTATGTATATATGATTCCTGTATTATGCACTACACTGCAATTGTGTCACTGTCCGTCCGTTTTATTGCCTTTTATTAAAAAAAATTAGAAGAGTTTTCTTATACAAACAAGAAAGAACGTGCGGAGTCGCTGTAAACGCGACTCTACTTTTATACCCGACTCAGTCTGTACTCATGTGATTTATGGGGAATCATTTTTTTTACATTTTTACATTTTACATTTGTTTGATGCATCTGTCATCTACTACATCTACAAGTTCTCACAACAACAGACGTACACCGCACGAGCAGAGCGTGCGAGTGTGAGTGTGAGAGAATCAGCAGCAGATATCAACCCTCAAAATAAATGTATATTTTGTTATGGTTGTAGCGGGGTGGGGGCAGCTCTTGCTGAAAATTCATTTTCATCATTGTGGCTATAATAATGATCCGATCTGACCAAATTCGGGAATCTAGTAGATATGGTCATTCTCTACAATACGGAAGGGGCGGGGCGAAATTTTGAAATACACTTTGTTCAGGTTTGGTATCACAGGAGTCTTGACAAAAAGTTTGGTGGCTCTAGCTCTTATAGTCTCTGAGATACAGGCTACAATAAAAATACGAAAACCAAAAACGACACGTTTTTGTGTGAGTGCGAAAAAGAGGGAGATGAAGTTTTTCGTATGTTTTTCTCTATTGTGGCTGCTATATTAATGATCCGATCCGATTCAGATTTTGGCCCCTGATGATATATGGGCTGCCCCTATGATTCTGCATTTTTCGTTTTGTTATTTTCAAAATTGTCGCCGCCACAGATGTGCGCCCTTTGTAGGGGCAAGACTGGGCGGTGCGAAATTTTGAAACACTTTTCTAGGAGTCGGAAATGATTACTTTCGTTATTAACTACATCCACTTTTACCACAAATGCAAATATAATACAAATATAACAAGAAAGAAAAAACGTACGGAGTCGCAGTCGAACGCGACTCTACTTTTATACCCGTACTCAGTCAGTACACATGTGATTTATGTGGAATTTAAAATGTTTTATCATTTTTACATTTTACATTTTTGCTACATTGTCATCGACATCTACATCTACATCATCTACATCAGTTCTCACAACAACACACGTACACTGCACGAGGCAGCATTTTTTGAGCGTGAGTGTGTGTGTGAGAGAATCTGAAGCCACAATCAACCCTCAAAATAAATGATATTTTGTTATGTTGCAGGGGTGGGGCCTGTGTTTTTGAAAATTCATTTGATCATTGTGGCTACAATAATGATCCGATCTGAACCAAATTCGGGAATCTGGTAGATATGGTCATTCTCAAACAAAACTGCATTTTTTTTTTTTCCTATCTTCTAAATTGTGGATTTTCGTCTTTGGGGGCGGAAGGGGCGGGGCGAATTTTTGAAATACACTTGTTCAGGTTTGGTATCACAGGAGTCTTGGCAAAAAGTTTGGTTGCTCTAGCTCTTATAGTCTCTGAGATCCAGGCGTTCACAAAATACGAAAACCAAAAATTACACGATTTTGTGTGAGTGCGAAAAAAGGGATGGAGAGAAGTTTTTGCGTATGTTTTTGTCTATTGTGGCTATATTAATGATCCGATCCGATTCAGATTTTGGCCCCGGATAGATATGGGCTGTCTCTATGATTCTGCATTTTTCGTTTTTCTTTATTTTCAAAATTGTCGCCGCCACAGATGTGCGCCCTTTGTGGGGCGGGAAGCGGCGGGGCTAAATTTTGAAACACTTTTCAGGAGTGGAGATATAAGAGTCGGAAAAAAAAATGAGCTCTAATAGCCTTGAGCAATGAAAAAACAAGACGGACATCCGGACAGACGGACGGACGGACAGACAAATACTGGCTTTTTGATCAAGAATATATATACTTTTAACGCGCCATCCGAAAACATCCACTATAAACCATTAAATACAATAATTTGGCGAGTACGGGTATAAAAACCGAAAAATGATGTTCGCTAAAATTTAATTTCGAAAAAAATGACGTTTCAATTGAATTTCAAATACGAAAAAAAAAAATTCAGACAATTCGTTCTTAATTTCACCTTAATCTACGGTGGCAAAGTGGAGCGAATTCGCCGAGAGCGAACTTTTTATTGCGCTCCCGCCTTGCCGAAACCTACTTTACACTAGACTTCATAGACAACAAAATTCCTAAAACTAACGAAACAGGAAGGTTGAAACACAAAGTGTGATTTCAGCGGGGGTGTAATGTGTGACGCTTTGTCTTGCAGTGGTTCATTCAGCATTTTTAAATTCAACGTCTTATTTCTTCATAAACGCCCGAAGAATATCCCTTTGTAATTTGGGGTTTCGATCAAAGAGCTTGTATAGAGCTTTTTGACGAAACATATGTTTTGATAAAAAGTGGCAATGCCATCTCGTTGTTTTGATTCCTTATGGTACTTATATTTATAGCTAATTTCTTTAAAGAATGAATGCTGTATGTATGCTGCTGCATCCAGTTGTTCTAGAGTCTGCCTTTTTTCCTCGTCAAAGTGTGCAGTATTTCAATATTCTGGTGCTCTGTATGACAGCTGATTTTTAACCCTATATATACAGCCAGCTACCACGCGCAGTGATTGAGGGCTCGGCAGTTATAAAACTCGGTAGTCTTCAAACATTTATAATCTGCCCATATCCGTGAGTATGATTAATAAAGAAAAACAGACGACGTCCAGTGATCTAAACCAAGTGCATTTTTCGGAATTTTTTGATACAGCCCGAGGTGTACATAACCCCAAGACCACCATGGCAGCACCTGCGGGTCACTGCGTTTATACCGCCCACCTGGAGAAAGAAAAATCCACATTCCGGAAGTTTTAGCAATTAAAATGTGGCCGTTCCCCCTTTGGGGTAAATATCTCTCCCGCTAACCGTATTACATGGTTATAAAATGTAATTTTCTGTGTATAAGAATAGCACCACTAGTAACCAATCCTTTGCTCATTTTTAATTTGTTATTAAACCAGCTTAAACTTTTACAGTCATGCGTTTGTTCCCTGTACTCATTTTATCATCCATTCACCTAATCATCTATTCATCCAAGTATCCAGCCATCTACACAACGAAAGATCTTTCTGAGTGGGAGGAAAAATGTACTGTAAGTTTGTACAAACCGTAATGATTTAAGGAAATAATAATGAAAAAAACTATTAAATGAATCATCGTTAACGTAACGTTAATTGACACCTTGACTGAAATTGGCCGCCATTTTACGGTTTCATTGATTTTTGTCCATGTGCGGATGCACTTGGATTTTGGCATTTAACATTTAATCCAGTTAAAATGATTTTTTTGCGGTAAAATTACCTTGGAATACCTATTCATATATGTACTGCAACTATATGCTCTTGAGTTACACTCAATTTAAACACAATTGGTCTCCAATCCCGATCGAGTGCAATGGGAAAATTGTTGATGCAATGCAAGCTCATTGTTTGGGATGAGTGCACAATGGCACACAAGAAATCACTTGAAGCACTTAACTTCACACTAAAGGATCTTCGGCGAAATAACAACATCTTTGGCGGCTTGATGATATTATTGGCAGGCGATTTAAGGCAGACGTTGCCAGTAATTCCCCGTGGACCGCCTGCAGATGAATTGAATGCTTGCCTGAAGGCATCACCTTTATGGAATAACGTAAAAACATTATCGCTAACCACTAATATGAGAGTTCAACTTCAAAATGATCAAAGTGCTGCAAAGAATTGTTAGCTGTTGGAAATGGAAAAGTCCCAGTTGATGCGACATCTGGATTAATTACTCTTACCAACGACTTTTTGCCGATTTGTAGACTCTCAATGAGCTCTTATTGCAAATGTTTTCCCAACATTAGGGAGAATTATCAGAATCATGCTTGGTTAAGTCAACGAGCAATTCTTGCCGCAAAGACGCACTGAATTTCACAATTCAATCAAAAATTGCTGGCGATTTGGCGACATACAAATCTGTTGATTCCATAACAAATCCCGATTATGTAGTAAATTATCCAACGGAATTTTTGAACTCTCTGGAGTTACCAGGATTTCCACCACATAACTTGCAACTCAAAAGTTGGTACAGGTATTGTGATATTGCGTAATTTGAATCCACCGCGACTTTGCAACGGTACTCGACTTTCGGTAAAAATACTTATGCCGAATTTGATTATTAACGGAAAGTACGCAGGTGAAAATGTATGTATTCCTCGAGTACCAAAGATTCCGACTAATCTTCCGTTTGACTTCAAATTCACAAATTACTGTTGTGAAATGAAATAAAATTTTCCTTTTCAAATATAAAACAAAACAAAAATTGTTCTTCATCTTTTTAATCACCAAACGAAATGTTACATAAAACGAAGCCATCTGGTGGCGAAACGGAGTTCCCGGGTTTGCTAGTGTATTGATATATATGTCTCTGTCGCTGAGTACAGCGGCGGAGCGGGAGCATGTAGAGATTGTTTACATTTGAGCATCCGGTTGAGGCATGTACGATACATATTGATTAAGTATCAAGACAAAGGAATGGTACTCGGCGGAACAGGCAGACGTTGCATATTCTATGCTACTATTCTGCTTCTATGCTTCTATTCTACTCTGGGTTGCGGTATGTTTGGCGAGAAATTGTCGCTGTATGGTTTATTATCTATATGAGTTGCTATACCCTTACATTGGTTTAATTGTTGTTAATTGAATTATGAAAATAAACTTTGATTTAAATAAATTTAAAAAAAATTATTTTTGTTTGTTTTTTGTGTTACTATTTTTTTTTTAAATAATTTTTTTTTTTTTTTAATTGAAATTACAATTGAATTTTTGATTGAATAAAAAATAATAGAATACAAGAATATAAGAATAAAATGAAAAAATTATGAAAGTAACGAATCACTATGGTCATTCCATTATATTTATTCTCTCTTGAGAGATTTTTCCTTTATGCTCTACTCATTAAAAACAATATTAACCTATCCTTATCTATCTTAGTTCCTTGTTTTTGTTATTTTTATAACTATGTTATCGTTAGGTTCTATTTCTATGACCTGAAATGGTCCTATGTATACTGGATCTAACTTGTGTTCTGTTTCATTTCTTAATAATACTATATCTCCTATGTTTAGTTCTATATCTTTTACTTTGTTGTCGTATATCATTTTATTTTTCTGTTTGTTTTGTTCAAGCATGATTCTAGCGCTTTTATATGCTAATTCTAATCTACATATATTTTGATTCTTTTGCATAATCTTCTGCATTATATAAGGGTTCGATGTGTTCATTTACACTGCTAAATGTCTTATTAATATTTGGGTTTTTACACAAAAAATAAGTTCGTATGGGCAGTAGTTGTGCGTTGTAATGATAATAATTCAGAAAAATTAAAAAATGTTCATCGTGTTGTGGATGTTTTATGTATGTATTTCCGAAACTTGGTCTATCCCTGACTTAAGTGACTTGTATTTATAAAGATGTTTTGGTAGATACGTATGGTCAATATCTGCGATTCTGCATTTTCCATTTTGTTCTATCTTCAAAATCGTAGACTTTCGTCTTATATGGGGGCGGAAGCGGGTGGTGCGAAATTTTTAAATGCACTTGCATTGAAGAGGTATTACAGGAGTTAGTGCAAAAAGCATATTTGCTCCAGCTCTTATAGTCTCTGAGATCCAGGCACTCTTCTGGTGTGTGAGAGAGAAACAGAAGGAACGATTTTTCTCCAAAAGTTTGCTCCATTGTGGCTACACTAATGTTCCGATCCGATTTAGATTTGGGCCTCGCATAGATATGGTGTTGGTTACGGCTGCGCCTTGACGGAGCCCCAATCTGCTGATATAATGATGCGGCACACAAAGTGGTATTACACCTGTGGCGGCAGTGGACGTTCCTTAGGGGGGCGGATTCGGTGGTCCCAGAGAAAGGTTTTACACGCGGATTTAAGTTAGAGGTTAAGTTAAAATACAATATTTGGCACAGAGGGTGCGTTCTGCATTCCTGGGCTGTCGCTTACAGACTGTGTCATCGGCTTGCTGTTCATTGCCGTCGATGTGGTTCTTGAACTTATGTAGTACTTATATGCTAGTCCTAACTGCACCTTGCGACGCGACAATAGCGTACGAGAGCGCCGTATAAGAGCGTTACGAGCAGATCGTAGACGTTTGCCGATCGCTTTAGCTCCCAAAGCAACTACGAAAGAGATGCATAAGGCATACTACCAAAACATATGCGCAACGACATCTGCGCTGCTATAACGTTAAATAGTTCCCCGGTAGAAACTTTGCGTTGCCTAAACATTCTCCCCCCCTTGACGATAGTATCAGTATCGTCTAATCCAGATTCGTTATTTCTCCAACTTCAGGCCAATAGAACTGAAAATGAAGCTCAAAACAACGCTGTAACTAGAGAGTGCAGTTTATGAGTGTTGTGGAGGGTCAATGTCAGAATTTAGCCAATTATCTTATATAGGTAGAGGGCAGAGCTTTTGCAACCGGTCGTTTAATCAGGCCCCCGTTAGATTTTAGCGTGACAACTCGAACTAAACCATCCTTCCCTCGGTGATTTTGCATATTCGACCAAGGGGCCAGAAATTAGACGGAAGCCGCTCGTCTTTAACAATAACAATATCGCCGGCCTTTAAATTCTCCTTCCTTTCTAACCATTTCGGTCTCCGTTGCAATCGCGTTAAATAGTCAGAGCTCCAACGTTTCCAGAATTGCTGAACCATATATTGACAGTTTCTCCATCGTTCCGTGTGGCTAATGTTATCAACCTGTCCCTCAGGTAGAGCAAGTAAAGATTCCCTAATTAAAAATGACCGGGGTTAATACCACTAGGTCTTCTGGATCATTGCTCAGAGGGCATAGTGGGCGAGAGTTTAAACAAGCCTCGATTTGAGCTAGCACAGTAGCCAACTTTTCATACGTAAGTGTACGAACTCCGATCGTCCTCTACAGGATCGATTAAACACCCGCCTCCCACAGTCCTCCAAAAAAATGTGGTGCAGAGGGAGGGTTAAAATGCCAAGTGATCCCATCATCTGCTAGTTTTGAGAGGATAGTATTTTCGATGTACCGTCTGTATGCCAACTTATCAGCTTGCAGCTTTCGATTTGCGCCAACAAAATTCCAATGGCCAATGAATCGCTGCAGTGCTCAATAAATGTGGTTGATGTCAAGTCCCCACGGGTCTTGGAAGTGGATGGCTTTGGTCACCAGACATATAAATACAGCGATGTAGCCCTTGATTGCTGTCCGACCTCTTCCTTTAGACGGGGATATGTTGAACGGTCCTGCGTAATCAACTCCGATGGATTCAAAAGCTCTTTGTGGGCGAACCCTAACCGCTGGCAAATCTCATATTTGCTGACAAGTGGTCTTCGGATTCAACCTGTAACATACGACACATTGGTGAATTTCCTTTCGTACAGCATTTCGCCCGTTCAGTATCCAGAATCTTTTTCGTATATGGCTGAGTGTAATCGCAGCTCCCCCATGCAGAGTACTGGCATGGCTAAAACGTATAACCAACGTTGTCTGGGGATGCTTGTAGGGAAGAATATACGGATGTTTCTCCGCTTTCGACAGTAATGAGCCTCTCAATCGGCCTCCAAGCCGAATAACATTTTCCTCCTTATCAAAATAAGGGGATTAAGTGGCAGCAGCGAACTCTCTTTGGTTGCACCCTTCCCGTTCATTAACATGTTTCATTCCTGGGAAAGGCTTCCAATTGACACATTCGGACTGCGCACGAGAGTCCTCCGCTTAGCTCGTCTATACTGAGAAAGCCCGCCTTCAGATCATTCTTGGTAACACGGCAATTCCTAAGAACAGATTCACATATGATATGACGCGGATCAGGCGTGTAAACGACGAACAGCTCTCCAGTAAGGAGGGACAGGACTCGTCCGTGACAGATACAAAATTATATTCAACCTTCTTCATTTCGCTGCTCACTACTGTGTCCATTTCATGGTATACTGCTGTGGTTGGCCATTCCGTTTCAGGCGAGTGAAGCCATCGCGGCCCATGCCACCACAATTGGCAGGAAGACAACTTCGTCACATTGACTCCACGGCTTAAAAGGTCTGCGGGGTTATCCTCCGAGGCAACGTGTCGCCATTGTTTCCCATCGGTTAGCTCAAAATCTTGCTGATTCGGTTGGCAACGAACATCTTCCATCTCGTAGCTCCTCCTCGAATCCAGCTCAGAACGATCATTGAGTCCGACCAGAAAACCGTTTCTGAAAAATCAGCTGGGATAGTTATTTGGTCCTTTAGAGATTTGAATATTTTGACAGCCATAACTGCTGCACACAACTCGGATCGTGGGATTGTAAGCTGTGGCTTTATAGGCGACACCTTACATTTTGCTACCACCAACTCCACATGAAAAGATTCCTCACCTTTTCGCATCCGCAAATAGGCTGCTGCACCATATGCACTCATAGAGGCGTCACAATATATGTGCAACTGCGGAATAACGCCTGACATTCCCCAAGCTATATACCGTGGTATATGCACCTTCGACAAATTTGGCAACTCCAGTGTGAATTTCTCCCATTCCTTTGAATAGGTAGCGGAACATGGTCATCCCAATTAAGTTTTGTTTTCCATAAGGTCTGCATAAGTCGCCGTCCCACTATTGTTACTGGTCTTAGCCAACCCATCGGATCGAATAGCCTTGCAATCGTGGATAATATATTCCTCTTCGTCGGTGTACCTGTCGGAATATCGAAGTTTAAATGAAATCGGAATTCGTCTTCACTGGGGTTCCAATATAAGCCCAGTGCACGTATCATTTTATCTCCCCTGCAAATTTACCGGTCCCATTGTCTCCCGGTGCTACAGAGGGATTCCGTCTAGCAGCTATGTGCAATTACTAGCCCATTTACGTAATTCAAACGTTCCACTTTTCATCATCCCGATGACTTGAGTTTGAATATCCTTGGCATCAGCCAGACTATCCGCTCCTGATAAAACGTCATCCACATAGATTTGGCGTCTTAGTACATCTGCAGCCAACGCGTAGTTATGAGCTTCATCCTGGGCCAATTGTTGCATGACCCTTATGGCCAAATATGGACACAGCTCGTGCCAAACATCACCGTGCAACATGCGTACTCCTCAATTTGATCGACTTCATCCGGTTTCCACAGAATCCTTTGATATTGAGCATCCCTCATGGACATTGATGCACCTGTACATCTTTTCGACATCTGCCATGAATGCGTATTTCAACGACCTCCAGTTAATCAACACGCTCGGTAGATCCCGTTGCAGTTTTGGCCCAATCGCCAATACTTCATTTAACGCCTTTCCATTGCTCGTTTTCATTGACCCATCAAATACAACGCTCACCTTTGTTGTTGTCGAGGATTCCTTAATCACTGGATGGTGGGGTAAATAGCAATGTGTGGCTCCCCCCTTGGCCATCAATACACCTTGATCTTCAACGTCGCTCCACTGGGAGGAAGCCCTCTTCATTTGGCCTAGTTCCAAATATTCACGGATCGCTTGCGAATATATTTCCTTCAACTTGGCATCCTTCCGTAAACGTTTGTCCAGATGGCAGCCCTTTTTTAGGGCTGGCCGGTACGACGCTCCAATCACTGCGCTAGGGTCCAATATCGATAACAATGGGAGCCGCACTACATATTTTCCATACGACAACCTTTTGTATGTTTTTAGAAAATGTTCCTCACACCATTGTTCTTCATTCGATAATCCTCCAGATTCCTGCTCATACTGCTCAAGCTCCCAAAACCGTCGGAGCAACCCTTCCAATTCCGCAGATGAATCATCCTTGACCACCTGAACCGTATGTACCAATGCGTTAGTCGCATAATCCTGGACCTTCCTGAGATAATAAACCCTAATCGGGTGTTCTGCGCGATAGGCGTGCCTGCAGGTCCACGATGTATCTCGCTCAACATCAATTCATCATATATGTCACTACCAAGCAAAATATCCACTCATTGGGGTACAAAAAATTGGGATCTGCTAAACATAGATGTTTGAAATGAGTCCATTTTTCCATCGATATACGACGATCCGGCATCCTCTTACTAACCTTCGGCAAAACATACGCTGTGACATTGTACTTCACTTGCGGGTCAAACCGTGATCCGATTTTCAAAAAGAACTGAAGAGGATGCTTCCGTAATCCGCGCATTGGATAGCCCGTTTACCTTTAAATGCGTTTTTGTCGACACAATCCTAGTCTTTGCGCTACGTTTTCCGATACAAACGAAGCTTGCGATCCTTGGTCTAAGAATGCCCTAAATTGCAACGGAAGCCTTCTGATGACTCAATGGTGACCAACGCCGTAGCTAGCAGTACCTCGTATTTTTGCGTTCCTATAGCGGGAGCACCATTTATGACATTCGACGTGATCTGTTGCACCTGATCCCCAGGCACCCTTACTTGACGCTTCACATGGACAAGAGTGTGGTGTCGGTCTGTGCAAATCGAACAATTGTTTTTTAGCCTGCACCTGCGAGACTGATGGCTGCTTCCCAAACAGATTTTAAACACAAGCGATACTTCATCACCGATGCCCGCCGGTCTGTTACATTCATGCCTCCAAATACCTTGCAGTCGACTATGGAATGACCTTCAGTTCCACAGACTGCGCATTGATCCACCGATCGGGCAACAAATGAAGATTTAACATCCCTGCGTTTTACGCCGGACCCAGCAGCGCCTTTACTCTTCTTTTTCGATGACAACACTCTGTCAGCTGAGGGCTGTCGTGACCATCGTCCTATATTGACCGTCTAGCTGGGTAGACAGCTCCTCGAAAGTTGGTAATTCTTGCGATTGAGCTATCGATTTTCCCAATCCAATCGTATCTGCGCTGGCAGCTTCTTCGTCATCAGGTATACCAAAATGTGGCTCTGATGGGTGAGATCCACCCCCACCTTCTCCAGCGATTTAATGCACGAACGACAAGTTTGCAAAAACCCTTTAAGCGATACAGGGTCGTCGTTACGGACCATGGGCTGTTGCTCGAGAACCTGAATATAATGCTGAAACAACACTCGCTTATTATCATACAATTTCAACAACATTTGCCAAGCTACACTGTAATTAGATTCTATCAGAGTAAGGTGTTGTATATCCCTTTTTGCTTCATCTAAAAGAAAGTCTTTGAGGTGGTGAAATCGATGCAAATCCGTGAGTCTAGGACAATTATGGACCCGAGCTTCAAACATTTCCTTAAATGCCGTCCAATCCACAAATTCTCCACTGAACATGGGTGGTTTCACTCTAGGAAGTTTAACCTCTTCAACAGCGGCTGACCCGCTAACACCAGTAGGTTCGGTGGACCCATTTCGCTGCACTTCACCGGATGAGATGAGCGTTGATGCAAGAATACGACCTCTCGAGATGTTTAATTCCGTAAGAATTTGCGCGACACAATCGATATACGCTTCTTCAAACTGCCCTTCAAAATCCACCTCCAAATAACCCGGCTTCACCAAATCATCCTCCGACCGTATCAGCTTACAATGATTCGCGCGAAATTCCGCATGTACCGTGGTCATAGCTTCCAATTTAGCCTCCATATGCGTTTCAGATTTATTGGTCTCATCATTTTTGAACTTTTCCAACATACGCTTCACCGAGTCTACCAACGCAGCTTGCTCGCAAATTAATTCCACTACACCTTCGGCCATGACTCAACTCTCTATCACACAACAACTCACAAGTGCACTAACCTTGCCCAACGGTTTGTTTCCAGCCAGTCCCAAGCAAAGCAGTCCGGGTTTCGGCACCAAAAATGTTGGTTACGGCTGCGCCTCGACGGAGCCCCAATCTGCTGATATAATGATGCGGCACACAAAGTGGTATTACACCTGTGGCGGCAGTGGACGTTCCTTAGGGGCGGATTCGGTGGTCCCAGAGAAAGGTTTTACGCGCGGATTTAATGATTTATTAGAGGTTAAGTTAAAATACAATATTTGGCACAGAGGGTGCGTTCTGCATTCCTGGGCTGTCGCTTACAGACTGTGTCATCGGCTTGCTGTTCATTGCCGTCGATGTGGTTCTTGAACTTATGTAGTACTTATATGCTAGTCCTAACTGCACCTTGCGACGCGACAATAGCGTACGAGAGCGCCGTATAAGAGCGTTACGAGCAGATCGTAGACGTTTGCCGATCGCTTTAGCTCCCAAAGCAACTACGAAAGAGATGCATAAGGCATACTACCAAAACATAGGCGCAACGACATCTGCGCTGCTATAACATTAAATAGTTCTCCGGCAGAAACTTTGCGTTGCCTAAACATATGGACTTTCTCTATGATTCTGCCCAAATGTGCCGATGTTGTGGCGAAGGAACAAAATTTTGAATTACGCTTGTAGGAATGAGATATCACATCAGTCTGGAAAACAAATTTGTTTGCTCTTGCTCTTATAGTCTCCGAGCACTGGGCGCTCAACAAGATGGACGGACGGACGGACGGGCTAACGAACAGACTGGCGGACGAACAGATAGGCGGATAGACAGATATGTCTACTGTAATAACGAACAACTGATTATACCCGTACTCGAAGAGTAAAAGGGTATATGTATTGCATTTGTGGTAAAAGTGGATGTGTGTAACACACAGAAGGAGGCGTTTCCGACCCCATAAAGTATATATAAATTATAAGATTGTTGTTGTTAGTTAGTTTGATATCTTTATTTCTCCATACGCCCATTAGGGCATAAGTTATTTTCTCTTTATGGTTATACAGAGCTTTCGCTCTGGAGTATAATTTATAACTAACTTAAAACACTATCCAGCTGCAGCTCGAGGCCTTTGCCTTCATGCAGCGCTGTCGCCAAGGTGCCGGGTCAGCGTTTTGTCCCGGCCCGTGGCGATCACTCGCTCCGCGAGTGCTCCGGTCCGGTTTCGGGCATTTGCACCCGGACCGCGCGGTCAGCAATTTCTACGATGCGCGTGCAGGCCACCGGATATGGCCTGCAACTCGGCAGTTTCTCTCCGTGAGAACTGCCTGCGTTAACTCCTCCCTCCTTCAGGTGGTCGACGTCCCGGGGACCCGCTCGTTCCACATCATTGTCCGCTCCTGGGCTTGTGTGAGTTCTGGCCCTCAGGTATTTGTAGCTGACCCAAACGGTGGAACACAGCAAGAAGGCAGCGAGTAGGGCAAAGGAGTTGCTGAGGAAGGATCCCAGTGTAAGTTCTTCTCTGAGGGTCCCGATGTGGTGGAGATTGCTCAAACTCAGCTCGTGAAGAAATGGGAGGCTTAGCCGGTTCTGGTGGGCCGTGATGTTGACTATGGCCATGGCTGACACAGCAGGTTTTTTATTGAACTTCCCAATTGGTTTACGAACCAGGTTCCGTTGAGGGCTACCTTGTTGGAATAGGTTACCAGGTAGGTTCCGGATATTTTTGGTCTCGCCCTTGGTCGTCGGTTATGGTCATGTTGGCATCGTTCACGATGAGGGTGCCGTGATCGACTACGGTAACTGGATCCAGGTGACCTGGGAGCGTGGAGCAGTGCGCAATAGCCCCAGAGACTATTTGCTGGGCGCAGGTGCCATTTTGGAGCTCTCTGCAGAAGGTGGCGCCGACCGTTGTCTTGCAGAAGCCGATGTTGAGGTTTCGTTTTGGGCATTCAGCGACTAGGTTTCCATTTTCGAAGTCCAGGATCTTTTTCTGGTGCTGCACCGGATAGACTGTTATCTTCTTACATACAAATTTAGGATTAGGGAATTTAATGAGAAAATGTAGAATTTCAGAATTTTGAAAAACACTAATGCTAGATACTTCTAATAATTCTATCAAACTAACGTCAATAGGCTGTCTGTCCCTGAATTCGCCAATATCGGAACTATCCAGAATCGCTGGACTTACGATGTTTAATTTTGCTAGGGTTAAGCCCATTAAAATGTTTTTCTAGATCTGTGATTAGAATTCTATTTTTCGCTAGAATAATTTCCAAAAGGTGGGTTTCTTTTATCTGTTTCGAATTTTTGACTTGGTTCATCGCATTTGCGCGAGTTCATTTAGACGTTTCTGAAATTTGATATTTAATTCTGTTTGTCCTTCATCTGTTCTCATTAGTTGTTCTTGATTGAATTTTATTTGCTCCCCAATCGTTAAAGTCCGGTGTGCCGGCAATAACTTTTAGTGCTGTCCCGATTAAGTTAATACTCCTAGCGGCCCTATGGTGGATTTTCAAGGTAGAAACTTGCGAATATTTGTAAGGTCCGTCATTATAACTGGTGTCCTGTGGTCCTCTGTAAATGTCTTCGTCATTGCTTCTGTCTGGTCGGCGTAGTCTTCGTAAGTCGTCATGTTCGTTGAGTGTTGTAGGTATCCGTAGGACTCCCAGATGACAATTTCATTGTCCTCTATCGGAATATAGTCTGCGTTCGTGTAGTCGTTGAGTTTTACTGTCGCGTCCGTCCTGACAGTCGTAAGTAAAAAAAACTAAGATAAGTTTTCCTAACCTAGAAAGATATAAAAAGAATAGAAAAGGGGTCAGTAATCTCGCGAAGATGGTTAGCGTAGATTGTCCTTGTGGACCACCCTCCCTCAATTTGGACCGTGGTCCCCAGGTCTGCTTCAATGATTTTTTGCTTGTTGTTTCCTAGGCGTTTGTTTGCTTTTAGGAAGACCTTTTCGCCAGCTAGATAGTCTCTATTGGTCCTATCTTTGTTAACGTAATCAAGGGATTTTTCCTGAGCCTGTTGAATTTTTGACTAATTCTCATTTCGAAATCCGCGGATTTTGAGTGAATAATCTGCACAGGTTTTTCATTGGTGACCGAGTGGATCGTATTGTTATATTTGTTGGTTGCCAAAAGAATTAGTTCAGTTGTATCGTTTAAGTTGCCTTCTAGTTTCAAGCATCTGGCTATTTCTGCCAGGGTGCTATGAAAACCTTTCTATGACCGTTTGAGGTGCTATGTAAAAGGCGGGGCGTTGACAATGGTGATATTGAAATGAATTGATTTAATTGTTTCAGAGTTGAACGATCTTTCGTTATCACAATAAATTGTTTTACTTTTGGAAAGAAATTTATTATTTGTAATAAAGGAGATTTTACATCCACTATGGCTCTCGATGCGATGGCCTGCACTGTGGCGAATTTATCAATGCATGTAAGAAAAAGAGTTCCGTCTGTTGAAAAATGTCGATGTGAAGGATTTCCCCCACAAAAGAAGGTATCGGTGTTTCCGCTACCACTTGTTTAGATGGATGGCGCTTGTATTTTGCCATTGAACAGGTCCTGCAGTTCAAGGTTGTCTCTGCTGCTAACCGAAGCATTTTAGGGAAAAAGTAGTCCCTCAAGATTTGTTTTACGTTTTCTTGTGCTGCTCGTTGAGCCCTGTTGTGTTCTGACAATTTCCCTTTGTTCGGTTATATCCGTTATGTCCTGCACGAAGCTTTTCGTATATTTGAATGAAGTGCTTGGGAACAATTCAACTAGTCGGTGTTGGATAAATGCCAAGATCGGTAGGGAACAATGTATTGCGTTTACCACCTCAGTATTGACTACATCTTGTAAAGTGCTAAGCAAATTTTCTCGGTTAGAAATTTTTATTATGTGTCTCATCTTGCTTTTAAACAGGATGAATGTGTCTACCGAGGAGCTGTTTCCTTCTTCAATTATTATTTGATTTCTGAAACAGTTTACTGGGTTGTCCGTCGTGTCTATGGTGTATGTTAGTGACTGTTCGCTGTGTATGGTTGCTACATCTGATTCTATTTCGTCTTCTAAAACGTTTATGTTTTGGCGGGACAACGCGTCCGCCACATGGTTTTCCTTGCCAGGTTTATAAACTAATTTTGCGCCGTGATCGTCGATAATCCCCTTCCAGCGTTTTAGTTTCGCGTGGGGTTTTGTCCGAGACGGCAAAGGTAAGTGGCTGATGATCGGTAAAGATCTGCAAGCCTTTTACTCCGTACAGGTAATTCCGGAGGTTTTTCAGTGCCCAAACTATAGCGAGGAGCTCTCGCTCGTTGGTTGCATAATTTTTTTCGCTGTCTCGTAGGGCACGTGATATCATTGTGATTGGGCGGCCATCTTGAGATAGTACCGCTCCCAGACCAAAACCTGAAGCATCTGTTGTCAAATCGAATGGTCTCTTGAAGTCCGGGTAGGAAAGCAGAACGTCTTCCGATGCCAAGATTTCTCTCAGCCTGTCAAACGTTTCTCTCTGTTTCTTGGTCATATCAACGTCAACTTTCCTTGACTGATATTTGCTAGTTTTTACCATTATCTCCCTTTAGGATGTTCGTTAAGGGCCTTGCGATTGCTGCGAAGTTTTTATGAAGCATCTATAATAGCTTGCTAATCCCAGGAAGGATCTGAGTTCGTAAAGCGTTTTTGGTTGTGGGAATTGTCTTATTGCCTTGACCTTCTCAGGTGAGGTTCGTAGCCCCCTTGAGACACTATGAACCCCAAGTATTCAACGCTCTTTTTAAAGAACTTTGACTTTTCTTGGGATACTCTCATGCCTGCCTCTAAAAGTTTTGTTAAGACCCAGTCCACGTCCTTAACATGGTCTTCTTCTGTCTTGGAAAATATTATAACATCATCGACATACACGTAGCATATCTTTGAAATTCCTTCTCGTATGACATCGTCGATGGCCATTTGGAAAATGCTTGGGGCATTCTTAAGTCCAAATGGCAATCTACAAAATTCGTACTTGCCGTTGTTTATTGAAAAAGCTGTCTTTTCTCTGTCCTTTTTTCTGCCAGCTCTATCTGATGAAAGCCTGACTTGAGGTCAAGTGTCGTAAAAAAAAAACAGTATTGTCGAAATGGTAGGGATAGGGTATCTATCGTCTACGGTTTTTGGTTAAGCTTCCTAAAGTCGATAACCAATCTCTTCTTTTTAACCCCATTTTGGTCGGTTATTTTTTTTATCTACAACCCAGGTAGGGTTGTTATATGGGGACTTGGATGGCCTTATTATGCTGTCCGCAAGAAGTTGTTTAACTTCTGCATTGACAAATTCAGTTACACCCATGGGATGCGGGTATGACCTAGAGTATACCGGCTCCCCATCCGTTTTAATTGTGGCTAATGTGTTTATGTTAAAAGGTAGTGCCTCGTCCGGGTCGGCGAAAGCTTTATGATTTTTTTTTTCAATCATTTTATCGAAGGTGATTTTTAATTGCCGGAGGAACGTCTTCGTCATCGATTTTTATGAAGTTAACGTTTTCCGCTTTAGTAAACTGGATTTTTCAGTTCCTTTGCTGAAGTTAGTGTGTAGAACATTTCCGGTAAAATCGAGTTTCGCATTCACTTGTTTAAGTAAGTCGAGTCCGATAATGCCGTTAAAGTCTTTAAGGTCGTTAAGAATGAAAAAGGGCGTTTTACGTTGAGCACTGAAACTAGACATTTTTGTTTATTTTAGTAAAGCCATGGATCGACTTTTACTGTAAAGGGTTTTCTCTGCTGCCACGACGCCTTTCAGCCCCGGGAGTGGAGTAATGTAATTTTTAGAGGTGCCTGTGTCGAGTAATAGTTTTATTTCTCTTCCTGCTACCGTGCGTGTAATGTAAGGAAGCAGGGATTTTACCCTTAAAAAATTGCAGTAGTCGTCTTCATCTAGCTCGTCCTCTATCTCTGTGACGCTTGCCTGCGCGACGGAGTCATACTTTTCATCGTCGGTTTTTTCTTCCGGCATGAAGTTTATTTTTGGTGAGACCGTGTCGACCCTTTTTGCCACGCCGTGGGCCGCTTTGAACCTGGAGGAGGTGTCGACCTCCATTGGTTCTGGCGTAGGTTGGCTTTGACCTGCGTTACTATGTGGTCTTTGTTTAAAAGAACCACCCTGATTATTTCCTCCCCCCTGGGTCCTGACAAAGTGAGGGTTCTTTTTATCGCCCCTGGCTTTGGTTTTATTCATAGCTTTTCCAACCTGCCTGTCGCTGGTTGTTGGGCCTATAAATTTTTTTCTTCGCTATGGCGGGCGAAGTTGGCCGCGAAAGTGCTTCTATCATTACTTGCCTCAGCCTCTTGTGCTAATGCCAAGGCTGATGGCAAGTCTTTCGGTTGTGCCGGAAAAACGGCAATTTTCAATGACTTTTTTAAGCCAGATATGAACGCATGTAAAGCGTCATCTCTGTGTTGTTCGTTTAGGACGGCCGCTGCGGCTGCGTCGTGAGTCATGATAGTTTTGTTTGTTAGAAGCGTTAGCTTCCGTTTCAATCGTCATAGTATTTAAGAAGGGGCAATTCTCCCTGTCTTGATAAACTCAACTCTTGTTTAATTACGTGTGCCGGAGTTTTATCCGCATACGTAAAATCTAACCTTGCCAGTATGGCATGAAAATTGAACACTGTGTTAAAGAGGCTAATACAGCCGCTGCTGCGCCTCGTACCTTATTTTTAAGTATTCCTACAGCTTGGTAATGTCGGCTGCTGCCTTTGTAAGGCTCAAATACCTTATATGCTGCACTAGCAGCCTGTCTCCAGGAAACGTAATTTTCCTGTTTCCCGTCGAATTCCGGAACAGATTTTACCATGTCCAGGGGTTCGTTACATTCTTTCCCCGGTTCTATTTCTATTTCTAGGAAAGTCTGAATTTTCGGAGTTTTATCCTTAAGTGAGCGTAACTCCCCCATAACTTTAGCTAATTTCTCATCAAATAACTCCTGATGCCTTTGGAGCGCAGAGGCTATGGCAGCTTCCATGCTCGCAATCTGTTCTGCTTGCATTTTTTTTTCGTTCTGATTTTCTGGGTTTTTGGAGCTAAGAACACTGTCTCGGATGTGTGGTGCCCTGCTGGTCGAAGGGTAGCGATCTACTTCAGATTGATTCTGTTCTGATTTCTGCCTTTCTACTCTAGTTTCCAAAAGTTTTCTATATTCTTCTAGAACTTCTTCGTCCGATGAGACGTTGTCGTTGTTCCTATACATGAGTCAGTAATAAACAAAAATTTTGGATGCTACAAAATTCAATCAAGAGTTTGTACAAATTTTCCTTTTTAGTATTTGTTATTTTTTTCACAACGAAAATTAAGTATCAGAAAAAAAATTTGAATTTTCCCTAATATATTTAGTGTATTTTACTTTTTGCATAATTTAACACGAGAAAGTTTTTAATTTATTTAATTTATAAATCTCGACAAAATTTATTCTTCGAATGTTTGTACTGGCGAACACTTTGGACAAAAAGCCTACTCACATGTTCGTATATATTTATTTTGTCGTCGAAAAGCCGTCGGGATATTTTTGCTACCGTTGCCGCCGCCGTTGTTGCTGCCGCTGCCGTTGTTGCTGCCGCTGTTGCTGCCGCTGCCGTTGTTGCTGCCGCTGCCGTTGTCGCTGCCGCTGCCGTTGTCGCTGCCGCTGCCGTTGTCGCTGCCGCTGCCGTTGTCGCTGCCGCTGCCGTTGTCGCTGCCTTGTTTTGTAACAAAACTTTTTGTTTTAAAAGTTTATGAATTTTTATTCGAATTTCCGTTTGGATTAATTTATTATTATTTTTTTTGTTTTGTGACAGTTCTTGGTTGGACTTTAACTTTATCTTCACTGCAATTTATTCGAATTTCCGTTTGGATTAATTCGTTAATCCGTTTGGATTAATTTATTATTATTTTTTTGTTTTGTGCCAGTTCTTGGCTGCACTTAAACTTTATCTTCACTGCAATTTATTCGAATTTCCGTTTGGATTAATTCGTTAATCCGTTTGGATTAATTTATTATTATTATTTTTTTTTTTTTTTGTTTTGTGCCAGTTCTTGGCTGCACTTTAACTTTATCTTATTGCAATTTACTTGCACCGGATCGTGTGATTCGAGTCGTTGGGCGCCAATTAGAAGATTGTTGTTGTTAGTTAGTTTGATATCTTTATTTTCTCCATACGCCCGTTAGGCATAGGTTATTTTCTCTTTATGGTTATACAGAGCTTTCGCTCTGGAGTATAATTTATAACTAACTTAAAACCCTATCCAGCTGCAGCTCGAGGCCTTTGCCTTCATGCAGCGCTGTCGCCAAGGTGCCGGGTCCGCGTTTTGTCCCGGCCCGTGGCGATCACTCGCTCCGCGAGTGCTCCGGTCCGGTTTCGGGCATTTGCACCCGGAGCGCGCGGTCAGCAATTTCTACGATGCGCGTGCAGGCCACCGGATATGGCCTGCAACTCGGCAGTTTCTCTCCGTGGGAACTGCCTGCGTTAACTTATATTCTTGATCAGCATCAATAGCCGAGTCGATTTAGCCATGTCTGTCCGTCCGTCTGTCCGTCCGTCTTGTTTTTCACTCATTGCTCGAATGCTATTAGAACTAGAGCAATCAAATTTTTTTTCCACCCTGATGTGATATCCCACTCCCAGAAAACTGTTTAAAAATTTCGCCCGCCCACTTCCGCCACTACAAAGTGGGCACATCTGTGGCGTCCACAATTTTAAATATAACAGAAAACTAAAAATGCAGAAGCATAGAGAAAGACCAAATCCATCAAAAAACCCAAATCTGAATTGGATCGGATCATTAGTATAGCCACAATGGAGAAAACAATTTCGAAAAACATCATTCTCTCTCTTTCGCACTCACACAAAAACGAGTCGTTTTGGTTTTTTCGTACAAATGAGCGCCTCGATCTCAGAGACTATAAGAGCTAGAGCAACCAAACTTTTTGTCCTGTGATACTCCTGTGATATCGCTTCAGTGCAATTTAATTTCAAAATTTTGCCACACCCACTCCCGCCCCCTCAAACGACGAAAATCCACAATTTTGAAGATAGAGAACAACGCAGTATCGTAGGGAATGATCATATCTACCAGATTCCCGAATTTGGTTCAGATTGGATCATTATTATAGCCAATGATAAAATGAATTTTCAGCAGAAATTACCCCCTCCCCTTGCAGCGTATGTCATTTATGGGGATGATTGTCGCTACAGATTCTCTCTCTCGCTCACACATTCTGCCTCGTGCAGTGTACGTGTTTTGTTGTGAGAAGTGATGTAGATGATGTCGATGTAGATGACAGATGCAGCAAAAAAATGTAAAATGTAAAACTGATAAAACATTTGAAAATTCCACATAAATAACATGTGTACTGACTGAGTACGGATATAAAAGTAGAGTCGCGTTCAAAGCGATTCCGTACGTTCTTTCTCGTTTTTCTTTGAATTAAAATGGTTTTTATTTATTACGCAAACGTCTTGTGACTTTGCTGGATATATTTCGACTATGTTGTCGATTGATAAAAAGATTGAGCTTAGGTCTAACAATTTGGGTTTTATATACATATATGTAGTTATATATGTATATGTCTCTGTGAAAGTACAGCGGCGGAGCGGGAGCATGTAGAGATTGTTTACATTTGAGCATCCGGTTGAGGCATGTACGATACATATTGATTATGTATCAAGACAAAGTAATGGTACTCGGCGGAACATGCAGACGTTGCATATTCTATGCTATTATCAGGCCACAATTTAGTGGACTATCATATTCTGAATGTACTCTGGGTTTTCGCTGTATGGTTTATTACGTATATAAGTTGCTATACCCTTACATTGGTTTAATTGTTGTTAATTAAATTATAAAAATAAACTTTGATTTAAAAAAAATTTTTTTGTTTTGTTTTTTGTGTTACTATTTTTTTTAAATTTTTTTTTTTTTTAATTGAAATTACAATTGAATTTTTGATTGAATAAAAAATAATAGAATACAAGAATATAAGAATAAAATGAAAAAATTATGAAAGTAACGAATCACTATGGTCATTCCATTATATTTATTCTCTCTTGAGAGATTTTTCCTTTATGCTCTACTCATTAAACAATATTAACCTATCCTTATCTATCTTTAGTTCCTTGTTTTTGTTATTCTTTATAACTATGTTATCGTTAGGTTCTATTTCTATGACCTGAAATGGTCCTATGTATACTGGATCTAACTTGTGTTCTGTTTCATTTCTTAATAATACTATATCTCCTATGTTTAGTTCTATATCTTTTACTTTTTGTTGTCGTATATCATTTTTATTTTTTCTGTTTGTTTTGTTCAAGCATGATTCTAGCGCTTTTTTATATGCTAATTCTAATCTACATATATTTTTGATTCTTTTGCATAATCTTCAGCAATTATATAAGGGTTCGATGTGTTCATTTACACTGCTAAATGTCTTATTAATATTTGGGTTTTACAAAAAAAATAAGTTCGTATGGGCAGTATTTGTGCGTTGTAGATAGTGTTGCATTAAAACAATATACAAAAATCGTGCCAAATATCCCAATCAGTTTTATCAACTAATATATAGGAACAAATTAATTCGTTGAATGTTCTATGGCCTCGCTCTACTGTTGCTAAAGTCTGGTGGTGGTGTACTGTTGAAGTTATATTTTTAATACCAAGGTACTATATTTACATAAATCTTCTATAATTGAGTTTTTTTATTCTGTTCCCATGTCCGTAATGAACGTCTTCATTGGACCGTATTTCAGAATAAACTCTTCAAAAATAGCTTTAGCTACAGTTTTTGCACTTTTGTTTGGTACAGGTATGGTGACAAGGTATTTTGTTAAATCGCATATCAGTGTGACTGCGTATTCATTACTGTTCAGGTGGGGACGGCGCTGGCGGGGCAACCGCTCTGTGGGCACCCAGCCACACCTCAGTGTTAGCACTCCAGCTACGCAAGCGGCTGCCCTCGCTCGCGCCCTCATACTTAAGAGCATTTTTCCCCCCGGCGACGCTCTCTTCACGCTCAATTTCACCACGGGCACGCTCCCGCCCACGATCACGCTCCCGCTCTCGCTGCCGACAGCCCCTCGGCAGTTTGAGCGCAACTTCCATCTACGTACGCTCCCGTTCCCGCTCTCGCTGCCAGCAGCCCTCGGCAGCTTGAGCGCAACTTCATTACTATTCGTTTCTACACTCTAAGCGACACGGGTTATTTTCGCACGCGGGTACAACTGGTACCTACATACATACATATATATCGACCAATAAAGTGGAATCAACATTGACGACCCCCGGCTTTTATTTGGACTTGAACTTGGACTTTCTTGGGATTCTCGACCTGGGAAATTTACGACGCCCCTTGGCTCAAATATTGGTCCTTCGAGCCGGATTCTTCTGCTTCCCCTAAAAGCAACTTCTCCAGCCTTCGAGCACGGCATCGCATTCAACACAAGATAAGTACGCTTTCCTTTACCACAAACCGCCTCCATTTCGTTTGTGCTCCAAAGAAAATTCCGCAAGTTCCAAGTGCCGCTATAGAAGTACATATATATAGTCTTATATATGTACTCTCGCCAACTCCGTTATCCGTGTTGCTTCAAACTTCCCCACCGCCATATTATCGGCAATTCCGTCCGTTCTCCGGTACTTCACTTCCAATTACCAGAGATACGGTAGTTTTTTTTCGATTTCTTGTGTCCGTCCATAACTCGCTGACAAATTATTTAACAAAATATTTAATTATTTAATAAAATATATTAAATATTTAATAAAATATATTAAATTAAAAGTGCATTCCGCGCCTATGTATGTACGCACATTCCAGCCAATAAGAGCGGCTTGCGTACATACACACACACATACATACATTAATATTTCTCCAGTGTGTTCCATCCGCGCCCTACCCCAATAAAATATATATTGGCACGCTCCAAGTGCAAGTGAATTCACACACACATACACTAATATTTCTTCAGTGCGTTCCATTCGCGGCCTACCCCAATAATATATATTGGCACGATCCAAGTGCAAGTGAATTCACACACACCTACATTAATATACATGTCTCCAAGAGCATTCCATCCGCGCCCTACCCTAATACAATATACACTGGCACACCCAAGTGCAAGTGAACACACCCACATACCAACATATACACATTCCAGCAACAATAAAATTATCCATACAGCTACCTGTGTTTTCCTAATTACATTTATTATTTATTTTATTTATTTATTACATTTATTTGCATAGTTGGCTCCCAAACTATATATACATACATACACACATTCAACAAAAATACCAAACCAATTAAATACCGTCATTGTGAAAATTGTATAAAATTAGATTAGATTGGCTCACTGCTTGCTACCTTAAATACAAACAATTCGAACACAAAAAATCAAAATAATATAACCTTGCCTCGCCGCAATGGCGGCCCAGAAAAGCCAGGAACGCGGAGTCTGGGGCAGCTTAAACCGGAACCATGGCTGGCATGGGAAGGACCAGGATGGCCACGGAGAAGGCGATCCTAGTGGAGACTCTCAAGAAGAGAGAAGGAGACGCCAGACTGACTACTACGGCAGGCGTGAAGAAGACGGTAAAATCTACAGCGTCCTTGGTCTCAAAACCTACGCAAAAAACCATCTTGAAAATGAAAGAGACGGATAATAAAACCACCAAAACGATTACGACGAGTGAGAAAGAGATGTCTCTTGTAGAAGTTTGTCAGACGTCAGTGAGTACTAGTTCAACAACAACAACTAACTACAACAACAAGAACAAGAACAACAACATCAACAACAACAACAACAACAACAAATACTACGAGGGCCACAAAGGCCCTTATGTCGTGTACATCGACAAAATAAGCGACATTAATTCCAGAAAGGCCATCAACCAGTTCGAGCTATCCGAACTGTAAATTTGGGACTTGGCGGTATAGAGGAGGTCGCGAGGATAGGCTATGGCAGGTGCAAGATTGCTTGTAGGTCGGCCGACAGCGCTAACGAGGTTGTGGAAAACAGTGCCTTCGCCGCCCACGGGTACTCTCCTCGAATTTTGCGACACTTTGTGCAAAGGGCGGGCCTAATCTTTGGGATCCCAGGCCACCACTCGGAGGAGCAGCTCGCGGAGCTGATCACTTCAGACGTCCCTATAGAGGGAATAGCACGTATTTCCAGGAAAGACAGAACCTCGGGGGAAAGGGTACCCACCGGCAGGGTCAAACTCTGGTTTAGAGGGGAGCAGCTGCCAAAGGAAATCAAGTTCCTGTATTCCAAGGTTATAGTGAAACCCTTCGTTCAGTTTAGCCAATGCTTCAGGTGCTTTAGGTTCGGCCATATGGCGCAGCACTGCAAGAAAGGGCCGAGATGTTTCAAATGTGGTCAGGACCACAGCAGCGACACGCTATGCTCGGGGTTAAGCTGTGCTAACTGCAAGGGTAACCACGCGGCTACGCACCCGCAATGCGAGGCGAGAATAAAAGCGTATGCCATTCAAAAAAGCATGACGATGGAAAACCTATTACGGGCGGAGGTCAAGGCCAGGTATCCGACACTCTTTGGTAGATCTTCTCCCAACCTTGAGACCCAGGGGAGTTTCCCCGACCCACTTGGCAAAATGTCACCCTTCTCGAACTACAAAATAACAACACAGAGGCAGCTAGGGACATTCACTCGGTTGCTTCGTTCGCCGAGGTGACCAAAGCCAAAAAGAGCGGCAGCACGTAATTTGGAGTCGGGCTAAGGCAGCTGCCAATATGGCAGAATGGAGGAACGCGATCAACGCTAATAGCCCCTCAATTGAGTGAGAAAATTTTTGAGAACATCGTCCGTGGTTTCATCTGTGGCCCAGGAAAAGCTTAACGCACTGGGATCCATGCTAACAGCGTTCTTGGTGGAACCGGACAATATGTCAAAGGGGAATTGGTGCAGAAGTTTTTTCAACAGATCTTGAAGTATGTTAACACCTCCAACGCTGAACTCGACCTTTTGCATATTGCGCAGGGGTTGGAAGCGGGATATCCAAACAACAAACAATGAAGATTCTTCAACTAAACATTCAAAGTCTGACTTACAACAACAACAAACAGCTCCTCAATATGTTTCTAATGAACAACGAAATAGACATTGCAATCCTTTCGAGATCTGGGTTGTAAACAATGCTGACTGCAGTATCTTAGATTATAACTTCATCGGCAAGCCCAGAGAAGACGGCTACGGCGGAGTTGGAATCTATATTAGAAAGAAAATTAGATTTAGCATTCTGAAAATTGACAGCGATCTAGAGATCGTAGGTATTAAGACCTTGAACCCTCAAAAACAACCTCAACATTCTTAGCGCATACGCTGCGCCCCTCAATGACACTTTCCCAATTCAAATCGAGCATTAAAAGGTGTTCGAGCTTTGCGGCCGTTCTCCGGTACTTCACTTCCAATTACCAGAGATACGGTAGTTTTTTCGATTTCTTGTGTCCGTCCATAACTCGCTGACAAATTATTTAACAAAATAATTAATTATTTAATAAAAATATATTAAATATTTAATAAAATATATTAAATAAAAGTGCATTCCGCGCCTATGTATGTACGCACATTCCAGCCAATAAGAGCGGCTTGCGTACATACACACACACATACATACATTAATATTTCTCCAGTGTGTTCCATCCGCGCCCTACCCCAATAAAATATATATTGGCACGCTCCAAGTGCAAGTGAATTCACACACACATACACTAATATTTCTTCAGTGCGTTCCATTCGCGGCCTACCCCAATAATATATATTGGCACGATCCAAGTGCAAGTGAATTCACACACACCTACATTAATATACATGTCTCCAAGAGCATTCCATCCGCGCCCTACCCTAATACAATATACACTGGCACACCCAAGTGCAAGTGAACACACCCACATACCAACATATACACATTCCAGCAACAATAAAATTATCCATACAGCTACCTGTGTTTTCCTAATTACATTTATTATTTATTTTATTTATTTATTACATTTATTTGCATAGTTGGCTCCCAACTACTATATATACATACATACACACATTCAACAAAATACCAAACCAATTAAATACCGTCATTGTGAAAATTGTATAAAATTAGATTAGATTGGCTCACCGCTTGCTACCTTAAATACAAAACAATTCGAACACAAAAATCAAAAATAATATAACCTTGCCTCGCCGCAATGGCGGCCCAGAAAAGCCAGGAACGCGGAGTCTGGGGCAGCTTAAACCGGAACCATGGCTGGCATGGGAAGGACCAGGATGGCCACGGAGAAGGCGATCCTAGTGGAGACTCTCAAGAAGAGAGAAGGAGACGCCAGACTGACTACTACGGCAGGCGTGAAGAAGACGGTAAAATCTACAGCGTCCTTGGTCTCAAAACCTACGCAAAACCATCTTGAAAATGAAAGAGACGGATAATAAAACCACCAAAACGATTACGACGAGTGAGAAAGAGATGTCTCTTGTAGAAGTTTGTCAGACGTCAGTGAGTACTAGTTCAACAACAACAACTAACTACAACAACAAGAACAAGAACAACAACATCAACAACAACAACAACAACAACAATACTACGAGGGCCACAAAGGCCCTTATGTCGTGTACATCGACAAAATAAGCGACATTAATTCCAGAAAGGCCATCAACCAGTTCGAGCTATCCGAACTGTTGGTAAATTTGGGACTTGGCGGTATAGAGGAGGTCGCGAGGATAGGCTATGGCAGGTGCAAGATTGCTTGTAGGTCGGCCGACAGCGCTAACGAGGTTGTGGAAAACAGTGCCTTCGCCGCCCACGGGTACTCTCCTCGAATTTTGCGACACTTTGTGCAAAGGGCGGGCCTAATCTTTGGGATCCCAGGCCACCACTCGGAGGAGCAGCTCGCGGAGCTGATCACTTCAGACGTCCCTATAGAGGGAATAGCACGTATTTCCAGGAAAGACAGAACCTCGGGGGAAAGGGTACCCACCGGCAGGGTCAAACTCTGGTTTAGAGGGAGCAGCTGCCAAAGGAAATCAAGTTCCTGTATTCCAAGGTTATAGTGAAACCCTTCGTTCAGTTTAGCCAATGCTTCAGGTGCTTTAGGTTCGGCCATATGGCGCAGCACTGCAAGAGCGGGCCGAGATGTTTCAAATGTGGTCAGGACCACAGCAGCGACACGCTATGCTCGGGGTTAAGCTGTGCTAACTGCAAGGGTAACCACGCGGCTACGCACCCGCAATGCGAGGCGAGAATAAAAGCGTATGCCATTCAAAAAGCATGACGATGGAAAACCTATTACGGGCGGAGGTCAAGGCCAGGTATCCGACACTCTTTGGTAGATCTTCTCCCAACCTTGGAGACCCAGGGGAGTTTCCCCGACCCACTTGGCAAAATGTCACCCTTCTCGAACTACAAAATAACAACACAGAGGCAGCTAGGGACATTCACTCGGTTTTTCGTTCGCCGAGGTGACCAAAGCCAAAAGAGCGGCAGCACGTAATTTGGAGTCGCTAAGGCAGCTGCCAATATGGCAGAATGGAGGAACGCGATCAACGCTAATAGCCCTCAATTGAGTGAGAAAATTTTGAGAACATCGTCCGTGGTTTCATCTGTGGCCCAGGAAAAGCTTAACGCACTGGGATCCATGCTAACAGCGTTCTTGGTGGAACCGGACAATATGTCAAAGGGGAATTGGTGCAGAAGTTTTTTCAACAGATCTTGAAGTATGTTAACACCTCCAACGCTGAACTCGACCTTTTTGCATATTGCGCAGGGGTTGGAAGCGGGATATCAAACAACAAACAATGAAGATTCTTCAACTAAACATTCAAAGTCTGACTTACAACAACAACAAACAGCTCCTCAATATGTTTCTAATGAACAACGAAATAGACATTGCAATCCTTTTCGGAGATCTGGGTTGTAAACAATGCTGACTGCAGTATCTTAGATTATAACTTCATCGGCAAGCCCAGAGAAGACGGCTACGGCGGAGTTGGAATCTATATTAGAAAAGAAAATTAGATTTAGCATTCTGAAAATTGACAGCGATCTAGAGATCGTAGGTATTAAGACCTTGAACCTCAAAAACAACCTCAACATTCTTAGCGCATACGCTGCGCCCTCAATGACACTTTCCCAATTCAAATCGAGCATTAAAAAGGTGTTCGAGCTTGCGGAGTCCCTAGACTACCCTTCGGTCGTAGGAGGGATTTCAACGCCAAGTCTTCCATCTGGGGAAACTCTTCCAGTGACCGCAAGGGCCGCAGCATCGAGAATGCTACCCGTGAGGCGGGTTTCATCTGTCTAAACGACGGCTCTCCAACTTTCTCCAGGAACCCCTCCCAATTCTCAGTTCTTGACCTCACCTTTTCCAATCACAGGAACGGTAGAGTTGACTGGCAAGCCCTTAAATCCAAAATAACCAACAGCAACCACTTCCCAATCGTCATAACAGTCGAAGGTTTAGATGCCTCCATCCCAGAAAAGAAAGTGCTGCACAATAGAATAAATCGTATTTTAGGAGCAAGCAGCTTTACCAATCTGCAAGAGCTCAACGATAAGGTCAAATCCCTGACCAGTAAGAACACAGTTACCAGTCCCAGTAACAACAAGTTTATTCCCAAGAAATGGTGGAACGAGGATATAGAGAGACTATTTCGCGTGAGAAATGCGTGCAGGCAAAAATACTATTACACAAAAAAATTGGAGGATGCCAGAGCCACAATAGAGGCAGACCGCAACCTGCAAAAAGGAGATTAAAAATTGCAGAAGGTCAAACTTCTCTCAAAGTTCATAGAAGAGGTGTCCTCTTCGCCCTCCATGTGGAGCAGAGTAAAGAACCTAAAAGAAATACGGACAAGTCAAAAACGTAGGGAACACATGGACAGACGAACACGACAAGGGGCTTTTCTAAAATGGTCAAAGACATCCCTCCACTGTAGGCAGTAGATCCCCAGAGACCATTCCACCTCTGATTGGACCAGGTGACCCTGAACCTTTGGACATGGGGAATTTCTGTCCTTCTTGAAAACCAGGAACTCAGATTCGGCAAGAGGCCCAGATGGCATATCTTTCAGGATGCTGCAGCAACTCCCTGTGGGGAAAAACATAGCATCTTTGAAATTATAAACAGGGGTATGGCTCAGTGGCGTCATCCCAGAGGTCTGGCGTAGAATCAAGGTGGTGCCGATTCCCAAGAAGAATGCGGACCCCGCTTCCTTCCAAAACTACAGACCTATTTGCCTAATAAACACCTTGTTTAAGTCTATAGAGGGGTTGATAAAGTTAAAGCTGGACGAGCATATTTCAAGGCAAGAGCTTTTGCCGGTCAGATCCTATGCCTTCAGGAGGAACAGGTCCACGGCGCTCTGCATTAACGACCTGATCAACGAGGTCCTGGCTCTGAAGGCGAGAGGGAATCAGGTCGTGGCGGACTGTCTTGACCTACAAAGGGCCTTTGACTACGTAAGAGTGGACACGCTAGAGCAGAAGATGAATGTTATGCAGTTCGACCCAAATCACACTGCCTGGATTGCCAGCTTCCTGAGCAGGCGTCTACTAATCAAAGGCAAGAGTGAGGTTGAGGTGAACAGGGGAGTTAGTCAGGGCAGCTGTCTCAGTCCAACTCTGTTCAACTTGTACACTGCAGAACTGCACGAGATAAACGATGGCAATTGCTTACTGTTTCAGTATGCGGACGACTTCTTTATTATTTGCTTCCACAAAGAGATTTCCGTTGCCAAACGTATGCTCGCAGGCAAAATAGACAGCTTTGAGGCAAGATGCAACAGGCTTAACCTTGCCTTCAACCCAGCCAAATCCAAAGATATTCACTTCAGCATCCGAAGAACCGAGCTGAACATTGATCACCAAGGAGTCGAGATTAGGCAAGAAGATCAGATCAAATATCTAGGCAGAACAATTTCAGCGAACAACTCAGCCTCAGTGCACATCGAGCAGGCCATTTGGAGTCAAACAGAAACTGTGCGTTTCTAAGACTACTCAGTGGGTGCCATTACGGTATCAGCCCAAAGAGAGGGCTCATAGTTTACAAGGCCTTTGTCAGAAGTAGACTAGAATACGCTTGCTCGTCTTTCAGCAACTTGTCCAAATCCGCTCTAGCCAAAATCAAATCTCATTGTAACCACCACCTCAGAAAGTCACTAGGCTTAATCATTTGCACTCCTATCCCGATTATTTACCACATGGCGGGAGAACTTCCCCGGAATACAGAATGAGATTCCTAGCGGCAAAAGAGTTAGCCAAGGCATTTGCATACAGCCTCCCAGCGAGTAGGACGGTGTCCCTAAACAAGGACATAAACACGGGATACGCTAAGGCATTTCGCGAGTTCGGTGATATTCAGGAGAGAATCGAGGTCTTTGAGAGTACAACTTCGCATTGCACCAAAATTAGGTCAGACTTAGACTTTTTTAAGGGGGCTGCTGATAACAAGCACAGCTTAGACCAGGCGGGCATATTAGTTCTCCATAGGGAAAAAAGGGCATTCCTGACAAGGGTGGTTTTGAGATCTACTAAACTGATGGTTCAGTAGCTAACAGACACTCTAGCGCAGCTTTCCTACACGACAGCTCAGGTTTCATAGATAGCTTTTACACGCAGAAAACCTTGTCATCTCTGTCCGCCGAGTTGCTTGCAATTGAAAAGGCCTTGGACCATGCTATCTCGCGCGGGTTTTCTCGAATCGCCATCCTAACGGACAGCAGAAACGGGGCTCTGATACTGGCAAGGAGCATTCAGGATAATTTTATCGCTTATAAAATCAGGGAGAAGATCCGTCAAGCCCAATACCTAAAGAAGGCAGAAATCCATTACATACCCGGCCACGCAAACATTCCGCAGAACACGGCAGTAGATTCAGCAGCCAAAGAAGCACACAGACTGGGAAAATATACAGTCGTTAAATGGAATCTTAAAGATGCAATATGTGAGATACACAGAATACTGTAAGAAGAATGGGAGAGAGAGTATGCCGAGTTTGCCAGCGTTAAGCGCAGAGGATACTGCTCACTTTTTCCCCTCTACCTTAACAAAACCATGGTTCCTAAATAAAAATAAGCTAAGAGCCATTGACGCTAAAAGAATCAATAGACTGCTTAGCGGCAGTGCATTTGATAGGCACACTCTTGCCAAAATGCACGTAGTCGCAAGTAACATTTGTGATACTTGCGATACTATCGATGACGCATCGCATATAATATTTAATTGTACCAAGTACAACACAACAAGACTAAGCTACCCATCGCTAAGGAAATATAATAATATCTATAAATTCTTCGAAAAGAACAAATTAGCTCGTACCAAACATTAATCGAGTTCATCGACAAAATTGGAGTAAAACTGTAACAAGTTAAATATCTCGACGTGGCGATGTCCACCTTGTAAAGGCGGGCGGCCAAATAAACCCCCCTCTACCCAAGGGTAGAGTGGTAAAAATAAAAAAAAAAAAAAAAAAAATTAAATACCGATTAAGTGAAATTCGTGCCCTCCAGCCACTTTTCGCAAGGTCTCCAATTCCTCCCACATTCTCCAGAGCCCAAATTAATTACTCGCGACCAAGGCACGGCGCATTCTCCGTAATTATTTGGCAATTTAGCTTACAAATTGGCAAATTGTGTTTCGTGTTTTGATATTTTTGTTTGTTCCGAGAGTGAGAGGTGGCCCAAAAACTATCGGCATCCGAACCCGGTGTTCATCCGAATAGAAAAAAATAAAATAAATTAATTAAATAATCCGACCAAAAAAAAAAAAATCTCGAAGTTTTTTTTTTTTTGATTCACAAACAAAAAAAAATATTTTTTTCTTCCGTGGGTAATTCAAATTATGCCAACAGGTCACAAGGACGGCAAACAATTTTTGCCTGTGACCTCGTCCAATCGGCTCCGCACCTCGTCCGCCTCCGACACTACTCCGACACAGCCAATCAAGGCATCCCTCACTCCTAGAGCAGCCAGTAGCAGCCCTGCTACAAGGACCAAATCGGTCCTATTCCCGTCTCCGGTGACCCTTAAGGTTCCATCGGTGACTAAACAGGATCCGTAAGGCTGCCTCACTAGTCCCGTCAGCTCGCCACTTCACCACCATGGCTCAATCTGCCACCTCTGCCGCTCGGACCAAATTGGTAGCCGCCATTGGCCGACTGTCCCACCTGGCAGAGCGCATCACTGCCGCCCCATCCGCCCCTCTAACCGAGGTCCGCCGAGGCCAAATCCTCAGCATGTGAACAGACGTCGAGGCCGAATACAAGGCCTGCTCCGCGGTGATGGCTGAAGAGGATCCAGAAATCCAAGCGGACATCCGGGAAACATTCGGGCGGCTGTCGACTGCCACCCGTCAATATTGAGGTTTTCTCAGGGAACTACGTCCGCTGGCCCACATTCCGGGATCTGTTCACCGCGGTCGTGATAAGTAATTCCAAATTATCTCCGGTAGAGAAACTATACTACCTCACCGAGAAGACCAGGGGCGATCCAAAGGCCATTGTAGAGAAATCCCCACTCACGAATGACGGTTTCGAGTCCGCCTGGTTGGCTCTCCGCAGCCAATATGAAAAAATCGGCTTCTGGTGACCAACCAAATTAATATCCTCCTCTTCTTGCCCCACGTAACTTCCGAATGCAGTCGTGATTTGAAGGAACTTCAAAGTACAATGCATCGAGTCCTAAATGCGCTAGCGGTCTCCAACGTTTGCACGAACAACTGGGATAGTCTGCTTGTGACCATCTGCGCTTCAAAGTTGCCGAAGCTAAGCCGCGCCTTATGGGAAGCGTCCGTGACGGACAAGAAGGAAGTGCCGCCCTGGAAGGAAATGGACTCCTTCCTCACTCAGCGCTATTTGACGCTCGAAGCTATTGAGAGCGACCCTTCCACTTCCCGAGTGGCTACGAATCCGCCACCCTCCCAAGGCGGCCAGAATCCATCCACTTCTTGCAACCGATCCAATCCATTCCGGTCGCACGGCAGTTCGGTGCCGAACAAGGTTCTTTCTTTCAAGAACCAAGTGAGTCCGAAGAAGAGGACGTGTGATCTCTGTTCCAAGGAGAATCACCCGATCCGACTATGTCCCCGCTTTCTCAACATGTCCGCTGATGCACGTTCCAATTACATCAAGACAAAACAGCTGTGCCTAAATTGCTTCGCAAGAGGCCATCAGCTTCGCGACTGCTCAAGTAGCCACAATTGTTCCACTTGTGGAGCCAGGCATCACACGCTTCTGCATCTTTCCGCGCCTCCGTCCAACATGGCGGCTTCGACATCCGCCCAAACCCCCAGCTCGTCCAATTCTCAGCCCAACGTACAGAGCTATTTCTCCTCCAGCACAAGTACCGTTCTTCTGGGCACAGCACTCATTATTATTTGCCACCTGGGGACCAATTTCCGTGCCCGCGCTCTGATCGACTGAGCCTCCGAAGCGACGTTCATCACTGAACGCCTCTTTAACATCATTAAGCCACCGTTCGAAGCTATCCAGGATCAAGTCGCGGGTTTAAACCAAACCGTAGCGGCTAAGGCGCAAAAGCGTTGCCACTTCATGATCGGGGCCGCCTCCAGACCGGGCCTCAAGCTCGAGACCACGGCATATGATCTGCCTCAATTAGCAGGCAACCTTCCTTCATATCCGATACCGCAGCACTTTTTTGGATAACCTTCCAAACCTCCAGTTGGCAGACCCCCTTCCACCGAAGCTCGCAGATTGATGTGCTTCTAGGCGCTGACATCCTTCCTCGGTCCGGTATCAGCTGACTCGGCTCGGAAGGTTTCCGCCTTCACCACGAAGCTCTCGTTTAATTCGGGTGTCCGACTCGAGAAGCTTCTCACCAAATTCTGGGAGGTGGAGGACCTTCCGGGGAGACCGACGAGCGAGTCCGATTCAGTGTGCGAGGAAAACTTCCTCCAGACCACTAAGCGAACCCCGATGGGAGATACGTTGTTACTGTCCCTTTCAAGTGTCCAGAAAAGGTCGAACTAGGCCTCTCTAGAAGCGCGGCCCAGGCCCAGTTCCTTAGAAACGAGCAGCGGCTGCAGCGGAACTTGCCGCTCAAGAAGCAGTACGACGCCGTCATTCTGGAATATTTAGAGCTCGGCCACATGACAGCGGTTACACCTAGTCATGATTCCGGCCATTTCTACCTGCCACATCACGCCGTGTTTAAACCCGACAGCACCACAACCAAATTGCGAGTAGTCTTCAACGCCTCCAGCCCGTCTTCCAACGGGAAAAGCCTCAACGACATATTGCATGCTGGACCAGTCCTTCAGTCTGACTTGACCAGGCAAATCCTGAGGTGGCGCGTCTTCCGCTACATTTTCAATGCCGACATCAACAAGATGTATCGGCAAATCCAAGTGGCTTCCCAACATACGCCCTATCAGCGAATACTGTTTCGCGACCGTAACGGGGACTACGTGCTTACCACTGTCACTTTCGGAGTCAACTGCGCACCGTACCTCGCCCTCCGCGTCATCAAGCAACTCGCACAAGAGGTGCGTCCACAGCTGCCTATGGGAAGCGTCATCCTGGAGAGCGACATGTACGTGGACGACGTGCTCGCTGGTGCTCACTCTCAGTCTCAGGCAATTTCCGCCATTGCTGAACTACGCGAAGCACTCGACTCTGCAGGGTTTCCGCTCCGAAAGTGAACAGCTAACCATAAAGGGCGTCCTGCGCGACATTCCAGTCGGCCACTTACTCCGCGCTGACTTCCTAGAGCTGGAAGAGTAGTATCGCTAAGACGTTGGGAATCCGATGGCAAGCCAGTGCCGACGAGTTCTTCTTTTCGCCTCCCGCCTTAAACGAGCGAGAATTCTGCACGAAGCGCAATGTGCTGTCCCAGATCGCGCAGCTTTTTGATCCAGCGGGATGGCTTGCCCCCTTTGTCGTCCAAGTGAAATTATTTATGCAAGAGATTTGGTTGAGAGAGTTTGGTGGGGATGACGTCCTTCCTCACGATCTGTCTCAAGCCTGGGAGACATTCCTGAAAAGCTTTCCGGCCATCCAAGGGATCCGCATTCCGCGGTGGTTACACGTCTATCCGATGGCCAAGGTACAGATCCATGGGTTCTGCGACGCGTCTCAACGTGCCTATGGGGCAGCGATTTACGTCCGAGTTGAGCGTCCGCAGGGCATTGTGTGTACTCTTCTCACAGCCAATACCCGCGTGGCCCCCGTGAAAACAGTCTCGTTGCCTCGACTCGAGCTGTGTGGAGCTGTCCTTCTGACAGAACTCTCCGTGGCCAACCTTCCTCAAATTCCGCTCGACACCAGCCAGGTGTACTTTTGGACCGATTCCACTATTGTGTTGGACTGGTTGAGCCGGCCGGCATGTGATTGGATCACTTTTGTAGGGAATCGAGTCGCCAAAATCTCTCGCTGTTGCCCCGCGAACGATGGAGCCACGTCCGATCTGAGGCCAATCCGGCCGACCTCGCCAGTCGAGGACTCGGACCCACTGACCTGGTCGGCAATGACATGTGGTGGCATGGCCCTGCGTGGCTGCGTGGTCCGCAGTCGGAATGGCCTTGTCTACGGGACTCAATCCGCGAGACCGATTTGGAGAAACGAGCCGTCAAGGTCCACCACGCCACTGACACCGCCTCGGACATCCTCAGTCGATTTTCCGAATTCGGACGTGCTCTGCGCGTGATCGCCTACGTTCGTCGGTTCGCCCAGCGCGTTAGAGGGCATGCAACGTCAATCCAAGTCTCCACCGAGCTAGACAGTGAAGAGGTCGCTGCAGCTTTCCAAGCTGTCACCATCACGACCCAACGCTTCCATTATACGGCGGACCATCGCTGTCTTGTAAACAAGCAGCCACTCCCGACTACGAGCTCCCTTCAGAACCTTAATCCGTTCATGGACCAGAACGAGGTCATGCGGGCATGTGGCCGAGTCCGAGCCTCGGCGCCCATGGCCTACAAACGAACGGCATCCAATCCTTTTACCACCCGCATGTCTCCTGGTTCGCCTGCTGGTTCGATTCACCCATCACGTATCCCTACATGGTGGGAACCAGCTGGTCATCCGCCTTCTCCGGGCAACATACTGGATCCCTCGACTACGCCACGTAGTGAGGGCAGTGATCCACTCCTGTAAGGTTTGCGTCATCGATCGCAAGCGACTCCAAACCCTTCCTAGCGAGTTACATTTTCGCGGCCGTTCACATACACCGGAGTCGACTTCGCCGGACCTTTCGACGTGAAAAGTTTTACAGGACGAGCCTGTCACATCTCAAAGGGGTATGTGCGCGTGTTCGTCTGTTTTGCCACGAAGGCCATCCACTTAGAGGCCACGTCCGATTTGTCCACCGACACCTTCCTAGCCGCCTTCGCCAGGTTCGTCGGAGACGAGGTTGTCCCCACGAAGCCCACTGCGACAACGGGAGGGATTTTGTCGGCGCATCCCGCCCTCTGGCTGTGGACCTTCTCGAGGCCCTTCGCACTTGGACTTCTGCGGTGTACAGCCTGCAGGGGCTATCGTGGCGATTCATCCCTCCAGGAGCCCCACATATGGGGGGCTTATGGGAAGCAGGTGTGAAGAGCTTCAAGGCTCTTTTCCAACGGTCGTGTGCTTCCAAATACACATTAGAGGAGTTCGCGACCTTTCTTTCCAAAATTGAGGCATGCCTTAACTCGCGACCAATCACCCAATGTCTGAGGACCCAACGGACCCGTTGGCCTTGGAGCCAGGTAATATTCTGATTGGTGGGCCGTTACTATCCGTGGCAGAGCCAGAAATACAGGCGAGCGCCTCCTCCATCCCTAAAACCGCTGGCAACACCTCAAGGCTCTCAACCAGCAATTTTGTTCGCGCTGGAAGACAGAGTACCTGCGAGAGTTGCACAAGCGTAACAAATGGCAGCATCCGACACGAGACCTCGAGGTTGGAGACCTCGTGGTGATCAAGGAGGAAAACATCCCCTCCCACGAATGGCGTCCCGTCCGTGTTCAGAGCACGTATCCGGGACCCGATGAAAAGGTCCGTGTGGTAGACGTACTCACAACCCGCGGCCTTATCAAGAGACCGATCACGAAGGAGGCTCTGCTGCCAATGGATTCGGAGGTCCCTTCCACCTACCCTCGCGTAGGCTCCGATCCATAAGAATCCGCTTAATCCAGCTTATTTCCACGTAGATTCTAAGCAGTTCCAAAAGCTCCCTTTTTTCGAATTCTTGACGATCCGTGCCAGCAATTTACTAATCCCTCCTTGACTCTTTTTCTTCCATCATAGTCATTTTCCGGATTAAAGCCATGGCACGAAGAAATTCCGCGCAGTCCCGGCAAGCCGCAAATCCGATGGCACACCGGCACGAGGTAGGACCTCGTTCAAGTGCCGAGTGTGCCCAGGAGTCCACCCGTTGAGGAGTTGCCGGCGATTCATACGCATGAGCGGCGAGCAAAGGCTCCGAGCAGTGCTGATGCACAAGTACTGCTCGAATTGCCTGGCTCACGCCCACTCGGGCAAGGACTGCCGCAGTGGAGACCGGTGCAAGAAGTGCGATAAGAACCACCACACCCTGCTCCACCTTCCAGGACCGAGGCGCCCCGCCGGCACCTCTTCGGCTTCGTCACCTCCACCTTCAACTGACCGCTCAGAGCGACGCCCTCGGCGTCCGGTCAGCCGCCCCGTCCTCGGGGATCCGGATCAGTTAATCGTTCTTTGGCAATCAGTTGTGCATTCGTAAGGAACTATCTTTTTACAATGTCTGGTTATGTGCCGTGAATAGCCGGCGAAGTTTTTAATGAAACGTCTGTAGTAATTTCAAAATGCAACGAATCTTCTAGCGCTATCAGCGTCCGTATCTATATTTTTTTAATCTGGCAAAATACCTTTATCAGTTCATTTGTGACCTAGAAAAGGCACTTCATGCATGAAGAATGTGAATTTTTCTGGATGTAATTTAAGGTTGTGTTTCCTACATAAGTCAAAAACGTTTGTTAAGTTTTTGATCATGTGATTTTCGGAACAACCGATGACAATTAAGTCATCCATATACAGGAATGCTTGTGAAGGGTCTAATCCAGAAAAAGCTATTGTCATCATTCTTTCAAAATATTTGGCACTATTTTAATCCATATGGTAATCGTGTGAAACGATATAAGCCATTGCTTGTTCAAAAATACGTTATATTTCTAGAGTGTTCTTTCAGCTCTATTTGCTGAAAGCCAGAAATTAAATCCAGACATGTATTCAGCTCTGCCTAATTGATCAACAATTTGACGATAGTCTATAACTAATCGCCATCTTTTGGTATCGGAACCTGGTAAAACCTTTTTTGGGACGAGAAGTATTGGGCTGTTATATTCCGATACAGACGGTTCTAAAATTTTATCTGAGAAGAGTTTTTCGACTTGCTTATTAACTTCTTCTTTGTGAGTATGAGGAATTCTGTAAAAATGTTTGTAAAAAGGATTAGTTGTTATCGATTCGGTTTCGAGTCCGAATATGTCTGTGTACTTGTTGCAGAGATCTTTTAATTGTGTTTTCAACAATTGGGGAAAGTTATTTTTTAATTTTTCCATCACTATTTCCGGACGATCTTTGCTGATTTCATGGACAGTTTTATAGTCACTTAGCTTTTCTCTTTTAATTTCATTAAGGTTTATTATTTTTACTGAATTCGTGGAGTTTAAAATTTGGACAAAAGTTTGTTGATTATTGGAAATTATATTTCCGATAAATATTCCTTTATCAATTTCTTTTGATTTGGAATGAAAATATTGTTTTCTGGGGAAACAATTTTGATTTGACGGATTACTTCCGAACGAGCTGGAAGTATTGTGTAATTTAATGGATAATTAAAATTATTTGGCCGAAGTATTAAAGAATCACGTGTTTGTGGGAAATCTAATTGGCAATTATATTTTTTAAAGAAATCTATACCAATAATGCCATTGCTAGGTATTGGGAAATCTTGTCCGACTATATGAAAGTCGTGTGAGATGATATACTTTCTAGTAGATAATTCTACGAATGCTAATCCTTTAGAAAAAAACTGAACCTTCACCAATTCCAGATATTGTGGTTGATATGTTTGAATTAATGTTTTCAAATATGTCATCATTTTCTTTTAATAGAAATATGTCTGCACCAGTACCTAGCAATAGCGTAAATGCTTTGCCTGTTTTTTCATTATTCATTATTCATTATATTATTTTCATTATAAATATAATAAGATTTTGATTAACTGTGTGTACTTTGGTGATTCTTTTTGAATATCTTTAGAGAGCTGCTGTTTTTCTGAGTTAGCTTGAACAAATCGAACACTGTTAATGCCATGATTGTTACCATTATATTGGTTGTTACTTCGCTTGAAATTATTTCTTTCTCGGTTATAACCACGGGTATTACCTCTGTAAGCTCCTCTATTGTTGTTGTAATTTTGGTAGTTTGGGTTATAGTTACCACGACCGTTTGGTCTACCTCTTTGGGTGGAACGGGAGTTATTACCTCTACCTCTGTGATACAATACTGTACTGGCACTTCCGGTTATCAATATCAATATCATCAATATAGGCTGCTTCAAGTTGCTTTCGCAGGTGTTAAGTTTCACCAGTATATTGTGATGCTGTTTTTTTTACTTTTTGTTTTATATTAAACAGTTTTGCTTTTATTACGTCAGGCGATTCACCTTTGACTTTACCCTTTAGTTTGGTGATAATGCCAGAGATTGTTGTTTCATCTTGTACTTTGTACAAAATTGTGCCAGTTCTTTTTGATTTAATAATTTCAACGGCTAGGCTTTCTTGGTCGCCTTTGGTACGCTCCACAATGCGTAAAGCTGTTAAGAAACGATTTAGAGACAGTTTTCTACCGTCAAATTCATGGATTGTTGATGAGACCTGTTTTACATATTCCCTCTTCAAGGCTACTTGGAGACTACTGGCTACTACAAGGATTGTATTACTTTAAAGGACTGTCTGGAATGGTCATTCGTAAGTTTGTCTTTAAGGGCATTTACTGCCTGAACTATGTATATTATACGAGTATATGTAGTGCTAATTTTCGAAGTTATAAAATGCAAAACCCGTACCTGTTATTTTTTTAGTCCTCGGAGGCATCTTACGAACGTTACTGGCATTACTTTTCCAAGTTCCGCGGTAATAACAGCTTTCAAATATACCGTTAGCCGAAATTGTTCAAATTTTCTGGTAATTTGTTAAGGTAGTTGAATATGTAAAAGAGACTGAGGATAAAATTTTATGATAATCATATTTTTCTAGGAGCACAAGAAAACATTAATATAAAAATACCAAAAAACAACGAAAACGTGAACGTTTGAAAACGGTTTGAATAGGTTTTCGCATCAAAGTTAATTATTCTCTTAATTTAGCAAAATAATATTGGAAAATAATTACATACATGAAAAATATATTTCTATTGACTCTTCATAATTTTTTGGGTGGACCTTTTCTGCGGAACAGCCCAGATGTACATAAGTCACTAACTTTTAAATTATAGCCGTAATATAGAAATAATAGTGTCACCACAACATTTTCAAAACCCTTTTAAGACATTTCTAGTCTTCCAAATAGAAAACGTCACTCTTTTTGGAAAGCATGGAGGGTAAGCTTAATTAAAACCGAAAGAATCACTATTCATTTGCATTCTATATTCTTGTTTTCGGACTTTTTGACAAATAAATAAAATAAATAATTAAATCGTTGAAGTAGTAATGTGTTTCTGAAAATGGAGTAAACAAACTTAAAACATAAGTTTTTGTTCTACATGTTTTGGGGTCTAATATTTAATTATACCCGTACTCAAAGAGTAAAAGGGTATATTGTATTTGTGGTAAAAGTGGATGTGTGTAACAAGGAGACGGAATAATTTCCGACCCTATAAAGTATATATATTCTTGATCAGCATCAATAGCCGAGTCGATATAGCCCTGTCTGTCCGTCCGTCTGTCCGTCTTGTTTGTCGCTTATTACTCGAAGGCCATAAGAGCTAGAAAACCAAACTTTTTATCCCGTCTGATGTGATATCTCACTCCTAGAAAAGTGTTTCAAAATTTCGCCCCGCCCTCTTCCGCCCCCAAAAAGAGCGCACATCTGTGGCGTCCACAATTTTGAAAAAAAAAAATTAATAAAAATGCAGAATCATAGAGAAAGACCATATCTATCAGGGGCTTAAATCTGAATCGAATCGGATCATTAATATAGCCACAATAGTGAAAACCATAGGAAAAAA